>OX155970.1:28438811-28477918 GCA_944548615.1 Micropterix aruncella
CACAGCGCTAGCCGTGTAAACAAATACCTACCCGACGTGCGCAAAGCCGCGACCGGTGGCGAACGCCGACCAACTGCCGGCCACTGCGCAGGCGTCAGCGCATTGGAACAGCGAATCGCACACACGCTGCTACTAGGGAGGTCGATCGATTACCAAAATCATCGCATCGATTCATGGTTTCAATTCTATTGAAGACATTTTAATTAATTTACTTCTGAAAAACAACGCCATTCGCTACTGCACTTACCGAAGCGCCAACGATATCTGTTTCACAACAACAATTCTTACGTGAGCCTGTCAATAGAGGGCGGTTTAAATTTATTCATACTTAATAAATTATATAGAACAACAAAAATGAAATGTAAACAATGTAAAACTGTAGTAGCCGTCGATGAATCGCTGAAATGCGTGCGTTGTTACGCACAATTCCACTACTCCTGCCTGTTCATGACTCGGGAAGGGTTCGAAGGCCTCTCCACTATACAGAAAAATTACTGGAGATGTGATGCGTGCAAGTTGGTGGAGCCTAGATCAACTCGAAGCAATACCCTAGCTAAACTCTCCCCTGAAAGATCACGTTCCCTAACGCCAACCAACCACTCAGCGACTGCCACAAATATCCCCACCCCTGAAACAACTCTCAAAAATAGAACAAGTTTCTCAATCAACTCTGAAAATTTGGAGGCTTTATTAGATCTAAGGTATGAAGCATTTAAAAAGTCGATTCTTGAGGCACTCGAGGAACGATTTTCAGTCCAGGAAGCTAAGATAAAAGAGTTGGAAAAAATAAATGACGATCTGGAAAATACGGTGGAATTTTTAACGATGCAGTTTGAGGGCCTCAAAAGTGGAAGAGTTAAGGACATGGTAAGAAATTTCGATACTATTGACCAAAAAAATAAAGAGCATGAAAATAAAATACTTCTTCTGGAAAATAAGCTGGATTATCAGGAGCAGCTTCAAAAATCATGTAACATGGAGATAAGGGGTATTCCCGAAGGGGTGAATGAAGATTTAAATAGAATGTTTGATAAGATTGCAGCGGTTTCCAAATGCAACTACAACCCCACCAATGTTTGTTCAATTTATCGCGTTCCGATCAAGAAATCTGAAACTAAACCAAAACCGATTATTGTAAAATGTATTTCAAGTAAAAAAAAGAATAACTTTATGATGAATTTTAAACAATATATAAGAAGTTGTAAAACCAATGGTGAAACCTTGACCTTATCAGACTTAAGTTATACGGGTATTACAAACGCTCCAGTATTTATTTCTGACGAACTGACCCAGCGTTCGAGAGATTTGCTTTGGAACGCAAAACGAATTTCCAGAGAAAAATCTTACAAGTATTGCTGGGTTAATGCTGGACGAATATTTGTGAGGAAAAACCAGGATGATAAAGCAATTCTAATTAAAAATAATTCCACTTTTTTATCTCTATAAAACATGTACGACATTCTGGGATTTTTCTTAACGATGAATATTTTAATGATTCTTTTTAATATACATGCTTAAGGGTTGCTGGGCATTTCGCACCTGAATGTTTTTGATAGTGTTATATTTGGAAATTTCTGCGACGTTGCTTTTTCCTCTCGGTGGCGAGAGATAACAGACGAAAGATAAGTAGCGAGTGTCTACATCAATATTACAATTTACTCCAATTTCGTGAGTAATGAATGAATTAATGAATAGATTCGTTATTACTTTAAAGTGTTACAAAATAAAGGTATAAATTTATAACACACTATATTGCATTGCATATGATACAATTGACGCTCTTAATATTATACAAAGATACCTTACAGCCAACTATTGCAGATACACTTTGAAGTTTAAAATGTCGGTATCAATATAGATAGCAAAATCGATGAAAACAATAATAAACAATATTTCTAGTATATTCTCTATAAATCATAGGAAAATATTTATTTAGGTGTATTAGATCTTTCTTTAGTTAAATTTTAAAGGTCAATAGGACGGTTTCCTAATTAGGCTACATGGATAGTAAATAAATACGAACAGAAAATGGGTAATGTATAGTATAGTAATATATAGTATATCTTGCGGTGTCAACTACAACGGGCGAGCCCGTCACCACAGGACGTTTTAACGATTAGTCGTTCTATCGCCCTGCAGTGAACGTAGAGACTTTGGACAGTACATTCTACGTCCAGCTACGTCAACAACCCGTGAGAGTCCAACGCCTTACCGCGAGTTAGCCAGGAGTAAACCCGGCGGGCTCGAGATACTCGCGCCCTCACTTCCAATTGTGACCAGATTTCTCCGGTCTCTCGATTGGTACCGAGTTCGAGGTCGCTTGCGCGGTCCTCTCCCTTATGAAGCGGTGAAACGGAGAGCACAACCGATTGGAGCAAACCCCGCACGGTGCGCAGACCGTACAATCTTCGCGGACCAAGGCGTCCTTTGCCCGCCTCTTACCCGGGATCGGATGGCCAATGGTCAATTCCAGAGCAGTCGCCATAAGGTACGCAACCACCCCCGCTCTATAGGAAACAGTACAGTTCCCAGACTCCCCCGACTGTTAGTCGGAGAGCACAACCGATTGGAGCAAACCCCGCACGGTGCGCAGACCGTCCAGGGGCGCCAGAGGTTTGATTCCCAGGGGAGACCGGTTGACCCAGTGTCCTACCCAGGACTCGCACCCCATGCGAGGAGGCCGTCGGATGGGTGTTGACCCGTGAGTATGACCGACCCTGGACACATGGGTCATCGTGGCCAACTCATCATGGGCCCGTTAGCCCCCAATATATAGTATATAATGGGATTGTTAGAGTATTATCCTGACTGCATCTAAGTAAAAGACTATGACTCGATAAGGGATTAGATAGTTGCAACAAACGTCGCCATAGTCCAAGGTGGGTAAAAACCGAGAATGCAAAAAAGAATAAACCACTGCAGCTGATAGGATATACTGTTAGGTTGTCTACCTTATAAAGGCTCTATTTTGAGCTCACAATAGTGGTCCATATTTTTTTACTACTTTGAAGTATTTATATATAAGTTTGCAAGTATTACCATTATTTACCAATAAGCAGATTTAACAAGATAATTTCGGCGAAAGCAGTTGAAAGATGTCAAAACATTGACGAAGGCTTTGCAGAGCTGGGAAGGCGGTTCGAGTGAGTGGGGGGGGGGGGGGGGGTACGGTGGAGACTCTCACTGTTTATTAACAGTTAGGCATCATTGCGAATTTTGCTGATCGATGGGAAATAAATTAATATCCGGCGCTGGCGATGGCGCTTTAATTAAATTCGCTACTGTTCACATTGATAAGCCGCACCCAAACTTTCCTACCTTTCCCTTCCTGTCATCCCTCGCCGTAATGTTTCAAAAGATACTCCACGGGGGACAAAACATGACACTATGCGCTGAATTTGTTAAAAGGCTCATAAAAATCATGAACTTACTGAAAGTAGTCGATTTGAGATAATCTTAAAGTTACTCATATAAAATATTGCTAGCATGACCTAAATTTGATTCATAATATTATGTAGTTTTCAAACAATGTGATATACCACAATATATTAATTGTTTAACCCGCGAAATTAAAGACGTTTTATGTTTTTTTTCAAGTGGTGATTCCGCATAAACGAATACTCCAGAAAGAAAACCAATAATTTCGTTGAAAAGGTCGTAAAGATAAGCATTTACATAAACTTTCAACATGTGATATATGTGCACTGCTTATTTGCCTAACTTTTCTAAAATGCGAATACGACGTAATTTTATGAAAGAACTATCACCCTAATATAACTATCACCCTATTATGGGTAGAGCAAATTCGGCAACCTAAAATATCGCAGTAGTATCGTAACGATAGCCAAAAAATATTAAATACTATTTTATAGACTCATCATTAGCAATAAATACTAAAAAGGGGTTACCTGCGTATAGTCTACGAAATAGTATTTGACAAAAGTGTCGTTAAAATATCATAAAATAAACAGTGATTCCCAACAAGTTGTAACCGTTTATTTCACTATGGAGGTCGAGTCTACCTGCATGGAACACTTTAACAAACGCTTTAAAGGCACAAACTGACCGCTGCACCGGGTTCGATCATAACATCTTGAACTTTATACCACCAACGATCAGAGTAAATATTGCAGTATAGGTACCTAACAATAATTGTATAATGTGTATTTCAGACAGATATATTAATACGCACTAAATTCTGATGATTTCGAAATCGAACTGTTACTGTTACACTAATTAATAGTCTTAATCGGTTAGCTACTTACGATGTTAAATTCGGTGAATACCGATTTCGATTTTACAATTATAAAAATAATTGTAAAATGTGTACTTCATACAGATATATTAAAATAAACACTAATTACTAATGATATCGAAATCGAACTGTTAGGGTTTCACTTATTAATAGTCCTAATTGTTTAGCTACTTATCAATTTTATGATCATTGCGTTCGCATTATTATCATCAGTTCAGTCAAAGCTTTCACTTTCGTCTATCTGCACGCTTTTAATTTTGCTCTTCTATTTTCGAAGATGTTTCGCCCTTGGGAAGTAACTCGCGGTAATATTGCAGAAGAAAACAATGCTTTCGGGTCTAGTTCTTGAGATAATGGACCACTGTTTCATAAACTACGTAATAATAATCATTGTAGAAGAAGTAACCAGTAAATCGTTTTAATATTTTTCATAAGTAAATTTTACCAAATAATTTTGATACTTTTTACTACAATAAAGATTTTCCTAAATTAATTATATAGCTTATTCAGCTGTGATTGAAAGATTCGGAAGAAAATGTTATTATTAGTGTTTTTGCTTGAAACTTGATACATATAAATAATTAATATTATTAAGCGATCAAGGCGATTTAGTCTAACCATATCAAGCCATTAGACATTCGACGATAGGTGTGAAAAAGGTCTCGATCGTCGTGAAAAAGGTACCAATGTGCTAACGACACTTTTGTCAAATACTATTTTGTCTATAAGCCTTAAGCTACGGTCTAGAGATACGTAGCGCGAATGCACAGTATGGCGTCAGCGGTAGCTTTTTTGCGCTGTATGGAAATGTACGGCGGCGATCCGTCGATAGGTTGACGCTTGCGGCATGGCGTCAGCTACATGCAGTGTATGCAGGGTTTATTTATTTTATTTTTATTTATTTATTTATAGTATTACACAAGTTCGTTTGTACCGTTTAACATATCATGTTGTATATATATATGAGACCTTAGCAAAAAACTGATTCTCGAGGAGATAGAGTAATGAATAAAAGTCGCCTAACTAGGCCAGGGCCTGTTCTAAGGCAGACTTTATAATTTGAATTTTGCGTGTATTAAGGCTATCTCAATGTACAACAGTCTTGGGTCCAAAATATTACTATCTTTATATAACTGGTTCGTAGGATATCGATACGGTTTACGCTCGATAATTTTTAGTATACACTTTTGCGCTACTTCAAGAGGCTGGAGGATAGTTGATGCACAACCACCCCACCCGATTATGCCATAACAAAGAATGCTTTGGCATAATGCATAATACGTATTTTTTAGTGTTCCCGGGTCTAAAATATTTCTCACTTCGCGGAATACGTAGGAAAGTTTTCGAACCTTGCTTGTCAACATCTCAATGTGCTTTTGCCAACGCAGCATATTATCAATAATTATTCCGAGATATTTTACGTGTTCTGTCCTTTCCAGGAAAGGGCAGTTACATTGCTGTGTATTTTTACATGAGTGAAAAGTTACGGTATGATATGGTGATGGTTGTCCTTTATTATTATTACTAAAAGTTATATATTTCGTTTTTTTTATATTTAGGCTAAGAAGGGATTCATCTAACCATTCACGTTGAAGGGAGGTGTTTGCGCATCGTCGCGTCGTCGTGACTGATGCCGCTGTATTCCTTTGGCTGGAGATAATATCGCAATGCCGCTTGGCGTATCGCATTTGGTGCTGTTTTAATGGTTGAATCGAAATGTTTAGAAGGGTATTAATGTTGCGTAGTTGCTTACGCCGATGGCATACGATGTTCGCGGAGTTGGGGGAGACATATGGCGTGTCGATTTTTCACGTGCCTTTGCGTCCAATATTTTGCTGAATGCGATGCGCCACATGAATTTACCTGTATTTAGTACCAATTTCAAGAAAGTCCATATTAAAATCATTACTGTTTTCACTAAGTTAAATGTAGCTTCTATTTTCTCATTTTTATGATATTTCATTTCCTTCCCCCCCCCCCTTCCCAAATTTTACTATATATAGATAACCCCCACCTAAACTGGGAAGAGGGACCTGTTTGAAATTAAAAAAAATATAGAAACACATTTGTAGTTCCGCAACTATGCGGAAATTGAGGCAAAAAAATATATGTATAATCAAAATAATCAAATTTGACTATTTTGGACAAAATTTTGCCTGAAACAGCATCTGTTAATAAAAATTGTGTTAATAAAAAAGAAGCTACGTACTTCTTGAATTATTTATGAATGTTTACTAACAATAATTCTTAAGTATACTGCCCCATCTTGCGATGTGTGCTCCATCCAAAAAGCCTCATAACGCTTTGGCACTGTAATAATAAAAATCAACCCTCCCACTGCCTTATTTTGAACAGCGACTGCAAAGTCTATACGCTTCGCATACGACACCTTCATACCGGATTCCTGCTAATCCTTACGATATTGCGTATTGCGACACTACGCAGTTGCGTCACGTCGCTTCACGTGCAGTCTTGATCTCCAGACCGTACCTTTACTTGACATTGTAATTATTAAATGCGATCACATAACACAGTTGGGCAGGTACCTCTCTTATACTAGAGTACTTTCTGCTGAAAGACAATGGCTATTTATCTGCTAATTGACACCATTGTTCGATTCTGCGGTTCAGTGGTCAGCTCGGTTTGAGATAAGAACTAACTTAGACTTGACCCCAATCACTCAAATATGCGTGCGACCCGAATAGGTCGTTACACATTCGAGGGGTCCTTAGTGATATTGAAGTGTGATGGAAGTTTCTATCTAAATATTATATAATATGTATTTATACCTGCTTTTTCATGATATAGCTCCCTGTATTCAGAGATCACTATCGCGAGCTTTGAAGATGCCGAGTTTTAACGAATGATGAAGATAAGCATCATCGTCTGAGCTACTTGTTCGTATATAGGTACGCGTTCTAGTTTAATCCCGTTTATGAAATCAGTTAAAAAGTTAAGAAGGCTGTGTGATCAAAGCCCATTAGCAAACACAGTTACGAGGTGAAGTGTTTATGTTGACTTGGAGGGGAGCCAGAGGGTGCGTTGTCATGAGTTGCGTGCGCGAGGTTACGCTGCCTATACTATGGATACCGAACGAATCTTCGTCAAAGCATGTTGTTCTACTTTCGTTTTGATACGACGCCTAATTTATAATACCAAATAACCTAATTTGCGCTAAACAGTTTTTTAATCATTTAATTTTTTTTTATTTAAGAATTAATTAGTATAAAACATTGTTTTTATTATAAAAAATAACAGCAACATAATTGCAAAAAAAAAAAATCACTTTATGATTATTCGATTAAGTCACCCAAATGGGGATTAACCCGTTCTAGGGTGGACAGGGCTATAGTATCATAATAAATTGTATAAAAGTTTTAGTAAAATGCTAATAAAATTAAATTGCCCTAAGATCTGGTGCTTAAAAAAATAAATCGTAATTCTATTATAAAATCCGCATTTAAATGGAACATCAAATTTCGTTAAATTGAGTATGATAAATAGAATAAACTTAAAACTAAAATAAAGTTATTAAAAAGAAAAAGTCAAAATATCAAAAAGTCATTATTGGGAAAGACATGGTAAGTAATATAAAATAAATTAATAGTATTAAAAACTAAAAGAAACACACTTTGGTACTTAGTACTTAGTACTGCACTAAATAGATAAAAAACAATTAACCACTTTGCAATCACTGTTTACCCCGTAAGGCACTTTAAGTAAGCCATGTTTATAATTAACTATATTTTTTTTAGTGCTAAAGTGTGGGGCGCTTATTTGAACATTTGTTTAGATACATAATATTTCATAACAATTCTCTTTGAAAACCTTTCACTGAGAAGCATTATGATGATTTGATTTGAAAAAAAAACTATTATTTTGACATCACAGTGTGCAGACAAAAAAAGCCTTTTGTCTGCACACTGTGACGTCCAAGGCAAAAACAGCGGATATAAGTCTGATCTTTGTTATAGATAGATATCTAATTAAAGCATTACATATAGATAGATACTGTTTTTTCTAGAGTAGATTGTGTTATTAAATTGAGCGAAGGAAATTATTTGTGAACGTTACTTCCTCTAAACTTTTAACGATATTTTGTTTTAAAAATAATAACATTAAAGTAATAATTATTTGTTTTCATTCACAAATAAAAATAATTTTGAATAAGCAGAACCCAAAAACTTAACTGGCGATTTGGAAAATAGGATTCCTAAATGGGTAGCTGTTTCTGCCGCCTCTCTAAGAAAGCAAAGGAGACCGTTTTAATAATATTCCGTTGCTATTTTTGCTGTGATCGTTATTAAATGAGACAAAAAGGTCAGAAGAGGCTCATATTTGGTAGCCCGGAGCAGGAGCGTCGCTCCGCTTGGCCCTCAATCGAGTTAAGGATGCTGAAATTTTCCATCTGCCATAAATGTCTGGCTCGAAGGACACCCCCTGGAATCGCCTACCCCCCCCCCCCCCTTCTCTCCATCCTGCTACCGCCTGGATATTCTTATTCGTGGAGCGCGTGACTGGAATTCCATTAAAAGTCTTTCGTCAAGAACAAACTGCGATATTAGGTCTCGGTCCGGGGCTGCCTCTGCCTCTGCCTTTACCGCACGTCTTATTTAAACAGCCCCACTGCTTCTTAATAACATATACAGCCAATCCGTCCGCTTACTTCCTCCCTTCTCTCTTTCCATTCTTTCTCTCTTCTTTCGCCCTGCGGCCGCAATCGCCGATTTACATACTTATGTAAGTAATAACGACCACTAGATTTGTCATCGTAAGGAATGTTTAGTCTCGAGCCTAGCGAAATAACTATGAACCTTCCTGCAAATATATTAAAACCTAGCGTTATTATTACATCCAAACCCCTTCGAATTCATTTACTACCTATCATTTTTATTTTTACAACTGCCCTACCCGGCGTCATTTATATGTATACTTGACTAATGATAATCATACTGATACAGTTTATAGTAAATTAGGTTCGGGAACAATGTCATCAAAGCCGTAAGAGAATACAATAAAAAATGCATAGCTCACAGCAAGAAATTATGTACCGCGGATATTGGTATGTCTGGTAACTCTCAGCCCATATTTGTATGTGAGTATCTTACCCCAAAGAACAGGTATCTACTATCCAAAGCGAAATCACCGGCGAAGGAATCTAACATTAAATACGTGTGGGTTAATTCGGGGCAGGTATTTATGAGGAAAGGCAACGGCCACAAGTCATTTATTGTTATTAGCGAATCCATTTTCTCGACGGTATTATCAGCTGATGTCAATATTGATATTAATACTAAAATTAAAAACAAATATAAGGGCTCTTTTTTAACGTCAAAGCAACAATTTTATTTGATATCCTGGATAATCTGTCGATAATTGTATTATTGATGACTACATTTTAATATGTTACCATACTTATGTTAGTTATTTGTACTATTTGGAAACAGGACAGTATTTTTTTAAATGATAGTTACAACTTGCTAACGTCATTGTTATTTTTTTTTGTATGTAAAGTTTATATAAGTATTTATTATTACTATATACCACATTATACACTCGGGGCTTTATTTGACAATCATCTGCGCTGGGCAAGGCATATTAATTATTTAGCCTCCAAAATTCGGCAAATTGGATTTATATTTAGGAATTTGCGAAACGTACTAGATAAAACTACAATTAAGATGACATATCATGCACTCTGCGAGTCGATATTGTAATATGGTTTTATTGGGTGGGGAGGCTGTGCAAAGACTAGCCTTCAACCTCTACTTGTAGTGCAAAAATCTATTTTAAAACTATTTTACGAAGGCCGTTTATAGATATCCATCGGAAATGCTCTTCCAAGAGTGTCAGGTGTTGGAAGTTTGGCTACTATTTGTCGATTTGGGTCATGTAAGACAAAAAAATAATCTCATCATATCGCAAAAATCTCACATTACACGGAGAGCGGTGCCCCAAATGAGAACTACTTTTGCTCAAGGGTTTTCAATATATTTAGCCCCCAATATATGAATGCTCCACTTCAAGAAATCCTCAAGTCCGATTTGGTGATTTTGAGATATTTGTCATTTTCTGTTTTAATCATCTCCTGAAACATTGTGTTAAGGTTAAAAAATATAAAAAAAATGCAACCTGTAGTTTTTGGTACGTAGTTTTTTCTGTCATTTATTAAATTGAGAAAACATCATTAAGTTCTGTTTTTTTTTTTTTTAAAAAAAGGACTTATTGCAAATTGTGGGACTTAGGGATTTCATGTCCTTATGGGTGGACTTAGTTATTTTACATGTCGTTTTTGAATGCTCCTCAAATAAAAGCCAATATCATTACTTTCCTTACGGTTTATTACTTTCTATTAGTTAAGAATAAACAAATAACGTCCCATTTTAATATAAATTTAATCACTCCATTTCCACATCAGATTCAACGATTGGGCCTTCGTTACTTTTATTATCATCGCATTTTAAAATGTCTTGGTAAAAATGATGTTCTGTTTCGGGCACAAACTGTAGGAGATGCTTTACGTCCTTAATTTTGGCCAGTTTAATAGCTAATGGTGCTTCGTAGCAGTCTTCTAGCATCTTTCTAATCGTTCTGCTTACACCAACACGATACAGAGTTATCGAAGTAAACTGTTTTCCTCTCATTGTAGAACTTATTTGTGTACGACCAGATTTACTGAATCGTACTTGACGGCAGACAGATATTCCCGGAATGGATGGTTTTATGTACTCTTCGTAGCATGTTTTATAGTCTTTTACTTTAATAACTCTTTCAGTGCCTGGCGTTTTTCTCAATTGCTTTTCAATAAACACCACTTCGAATTTATTTGTAACTTTGCTCTTTTTATGAGATCGACATAATATTCCGGTCCATACACTTTCTCTTTCTTCAATCGTTTTCTTTCAATCAGAGCAAAATCACGGTCAATAGGCATCATTGAGTGCCCTGGAATAGGATACATCACTGTGATGTTTTCAAAAGTTCCATTTGCACATAGTTGGTCCAAAAATGTAAACAAGTATCTATTTTTATTTTGACTGAAACAATTGCCGCAAAATAATTGAAGATGCGTATGGGTAGCTTTTTTATGATTAGAAATGTAGTCATTTAGGGATGTCAGAACTTCGTTAGGACCTTTATGAGCGTAATTTTCAGTGTATAAATACATTGATGCTGTATTTTCTGATAAGTTATGTATACCAAAATTATACAACCATAACTGGCGGCGATAGTATTCATCCTGAACGTTGGTTACAGGTAATGGCATGTTTTTTTGGAAATCAAAGCACAGTGACAATGTATGCGGTGATTTGCGGTCATTTGATGTTTTAGTTATTGTTGAAAAAAATACCTCCGCTTTCCTCTGATGTAGCTCTTTTGCGGTATTCAAAGTTTTTTTTTTAAGCTCGTCCTTATGTAACTGAGCCGATTGTATGTCAGTTTTGTATTTTTCACAAGTGTTGCAAATGTCTTTACGTGGAAATCCAAACGAGAGATTGAAATCTTCGTTGAAAATTCGTCGGAATTTTTCATAACTAATTTTATGATCAAAATTTTTATCTGAATAATTGCGATGTAACTCAGCAATACTTAAGTCAGCGCCCAAATATTTTTTGTGTTTGTTAGATGATCTTGAATAATGAGAAACTTGAGTGGGAAGACCACTGATGTATTCATGCACTCGTCTCAATGTTTCCTGATTAGTAGAACGCGATCGGCTTTCATGGTGACCTCTTCCATCTTGGATATCTTTGTCCTTATGTTGCACTTTGCATTGTAGACGGTCTCTTTTTATTCCGTGAATGGCTAAAAATGCATTAAGGCAAATATTAGTGGTTCTGTTAGTTCCTAAATCAACCGTATACTTGAAAACTCGTCTATTTCGAGCTGGAAACATTTTCGGGGTCGAAATCGAACTGGTTGTATTTCGTGAAGACATCCTTGTAAATATATATTTTGTTCTGTATGAGTTTTGTAGCTCACGAATTTGTCAAAAATTTTGCTCGCTTCCCGTTTTTTAATCTTATTTTTACACTGGCATCGACAAGAAGGGATATCACGCTATGTGTGTTTTATAATTCTAGACAGTTTATCTCGGTTTTTCTTCCAGGACATGGAATCAAGCTTTCTTTTTTTCCCCTTTTTCAAAATAGTCTGTTCAGTTTCATTTTCAGTTGATGGGCCAGAATCTGTCTCAAATATTCCAGTCGCAGCATTCAGTCGTATGTGTTTCTTCTCAGAATTGGTATTTAAAGAAGATGTGGCGATGTCGTCAAAAAGACCCGTTTCAGGATTTAGCATTAAACAATTCATGGAAGTGGAAGTGCCAGTCAACAAACTTATATCAGCCTCAACATTTGAGACGTTAAGTGGAATTTTATCTTCTTCGCATTCTGATCTGAAAATATTGTTTAAATTGTCAAAATGATAATATTGTGAGGAACAAATAATCTACCTTTACATGATATCTTATTATCATACCTTTCTAGCTCCGTTGGAATGTAATGTGAAAGAGATTTTTCTATTTGTGTTTTTTCAGCATTCTCTGGTGTCCACTCGCTTCCAGAAGAATGTCCCCAATCTTCATCCGCATCTTCATTATCCGAAAATGACCCCAGCAAGCTAGCATCTTGCATTATCCTATAGAAAAGAAATGAAATTAAGTATATTTTACTTCTATCGTCGTCCCGACAATTTAGTTATTCAAAACTTCAGAGATTTCAAAAATAAAGCGGAGTGCATACCTTTTAAGCGTATCTTCTTTTAATTTGTCCATTTCTTGTAATAAACCAACACAATCTCATAACCTCTTTATGCGCGTTGCCGTTTTGACTTTGACATTTGTTATCGGTGTTGCTAGGACTTAGCAAAATAAATTGCGGACTTAGGGATTTTTCAAGTACAAAATACCGGTGGTTCAATACTTAGTGGTTTTTTGAAGTGGAAATGTAACTTTATTATTATTTGACATGCCTGTGAAATTGGACTTAAGGAATTTTAAAAAAATAACTGAAATACACAAATTATGCGAAATTAAATTCTGAATAAGCTGGTGTTGCTAACTCTAAACCATCAAAAATGGACTTAGGGATTTTTTGAATTGGGGCATTCATATGCAATATCGTACCCGAATAT
This sequence comes from Micropterix aruncella, assembly GCA_944548615.1. NCBI lineage: Eukaryota > Metazoa > Arthropoda > Insecta > Lepidoptera > Micropterigidae > Micropterix > Micropterix aruncella. Next base: position 28,452,202 of record OX155970.1, read on the forward strand.
ATAAAAACCAGCCCAAGTACATTTGTATTTTTTAAAAAACTGATGTCCTGGTTGCTCAGTGTTGGTACAACAGTGGTTTTTAATGAAATAAATGGTTTCTCATAGGTTAGTTCATTTATAAATGTAAAATTAGCGATTCAACACTTTCTTCAGTTTATGTACCAACGATCGGTTTCAATAATTTTCTGATATTGTTGACTTTTTTATACCTACATATTTTTTTATTTCGACTATTCTTTATCTCACGTGTATCCTAGGTATTGTATTTATATATTGTAATATATTTTATGTATACAGTATTCTATGTGTATGTTTATATCCATATACCTATATATGTATATATTTATATCTATATAAATATTCAGTATCTATCCTATATCTAATACGTAATATAAAATATTTATTATTTTAATTGGATTACAGATATAATGCAGTGTAATGTCTGCTCTAGCAGAAGCGTAGCTTAGTGACATGAGTTATTTTTAAATACACACCTCTGTTTAAATTGTAATGATCTGAAAATCATCACATGATCGCTTAGCAGCTCTAAGCTAACCGAAAATAGATTAATCGAATTTAAAATTAAATTGTACTTGAAAAAGATCATAGTGACATCTAGCGATTTAATTAGGAACTAAAAACTGACAGATGAAAGAAGGGCCGTTGCTAAACTATAGAGCGCAGTGCCAGAGTCACATAAATAAAAGGGTTTTGAGTAGTTTTTGAGAGTTAAGGACATTATTAGGGGTTTAAATATAGACAATCAGGAATATTTGGCAAGAAATTAGCATATTTTGAGATTTTTACGAAAAATCGACGTAAATATCAATAATTGACAAATAGACAATAGAAGCATGTTTATGGTCTTAAAAAAGTCGACCGATTGGTTTTTCAAAGAAATATAAAAAGGGGTTCATTAAATAGTAGGAATTATGGGAGAATCAATAGCAATATAGATAAAGTTATTTGAAGAACATTTAATTTATTATTAGGAGAAATTGGAAAACATAATCGACATCGATGGAAGAAAGCCGAATCGATGATGTCCAAAGAAATTATCACCAGATAATTGCCAGTCAAAATAAAATTTAATAGTTAAAATGAGGAAATTTAGAAACACGTAATTAAAATAGAGGAATTACTAGATAAAAATACTATCAATAAATAAAATTGAAATAAAATAGTTATATTATTTCGCTTTCAAATGTGAAAGCGGAAACGACGCGCAAGAAAGGCGGCAAGGTTAAGTCAAAGTATGATGATTTCCCGCCGAATATGAAACATCAATTTCTCATAATACGTAAAATAAATACTTAAAATCATTTGTAGAATTAGAAGCACGAATTATCGTTAAGAAATTCGTTTGTTAGCAATGTGGCAGAGCGTTATTTAACGAAAAAATAGATAAATCAGATCGTTTTATGATTGATTAGTCAATAGTTGTGGGTTAAATTATCAAAAAAAGGTCATATCGATAAGGGTGTTATAAAAGGGATGGACGTGTTGCTTCCGGCATCCATTAAGAAATTTTAGTTGCACGCTCTAAAGCTGCGAAAGTTTGGGAAAGAAAAGTATATTTTGGTGCTCAGATGTAAGAATAAACAGTTTAAAATAAGGGCACTGAGATGCTGTGAAGCATTTTAGTGCCCAGTTCATTTAAATTCGTATAAAGTGTGCAGATCGTACATCACAGAAACGCTTTATCGCAATCGCCATTGATGCGCTTTTTACAAGGACACTAAAAAACGAACAAATAATAGAAATCCAGTGCTAAAAATGTGAATCGAGAGAGCTACGCGGGTTGGCATGTAAAAAAATCCAACATTTCATATAAAATAGAAGTACGAGATTTCGTCGGGGGCAATACGAAAATTATATCCAAGATGGCGAACGAATCAAACTGAAACGTCAGATTGAGATCACAACATTGCGAACGTCCTTCGGAGGTGTATAAATTAGCGTCGAAATAAGGGAAAAACATTGATGAGAATGCAGTAACGGCTTGAAAATTGCAGTACGATAGCGAAGCGGTTGAGGTTTCTAAAGAGACATTCTTCTTGGTGATGGCAGATTTCTAGAAAGGCGACACGCATCGAAGAAATTGACATTAGTTATAAGTGCATAATGTGAATGCAGCTGTAAATACGGGAATTATAGCCGAGAGTCATTGTCGGCAAAGATGTACTAAAAATATGTAAGTTTATTTTGCCGAAGCTGGCGTTATTTAATTATTTGGGCCGAAGCTAGCAAACAAATATTGTCATTGTTGTATATTTTTTGGGGTTATAAATATTAGAGTTTTGGGGGGTTTGTTGGAAATTATTAGAAATGATAAGTAGTAGTAACGTAAATGCGTGATTTCTACATATTTGCACGTTAACTAAAAATGAGGCATTTAACATCGATTGGTATGAATAGTCGTTGATAGTTCTACGAGGTAAACCTCTAGTCAGACTATTATTTAATTTGGAAGAGAGTTAGCCTTTGCTAACTCCGTTGATTCAGACGCCAGCCATTATATAATGTGCTTTTAATTTGGAAACTAGTTAAGGAAACATTCGAATTATACTGAATGTTAGAATAAGATTAAAGATAAGGAAATTGTAGATTATATTAAGGTTTTTTTTGGTTTTGACTGATCGATGGGGTTTCAAGGATAACGGGGAGGGAATAGTATTAATAGAAATAATAGAACGAAAACCATATGGACATTCAGTGGACTGAATGGTAACCAGGTCGTAGTTTATATCGGGCATTAGCGACTACGGTCATTTAAATTCATTATATCACTGGAACGCCATCGACTAGTTAACAGTGTGTTAGTTTATAAGTAATTTTATTGTTGTATGTAAACATTACGATTCATGTTTCAATATAAATTGACATTGAACACATTTAAATAAATAAAGGATTAGAATCTAATTGTCGAATTTCACGACGGAGATTTAAACTCATGCATTATCATTATTAATATTATTTTATTAACAATCGACTGAACGCAGCCATTGTTGTCATCGACAAATAATCGATCGAAAATAACTCAAAGAATAAATTGTAAATATTTTGTGGTGAATTAGGCGCTCATTATTATAAATATAATTCACAATAATAGTACTTAAACTAAAATAGAAAAAGTTATAATTTTAATTGTTTAAATATGCATTTTGGTTTAATATATGGATTATTAATTGGAGAAGATTTGTTTCATTGAGGAAGTAAATACAAGGAGGGAAATTATTAGGCAAGGTATTGGAAGCCTATCCTCTTGAAGGTAATATTATCACTGTCGTTGTATGGTGGTAACATATTGAAATAGATATAGTAAAATCTTCTCTGACATATGCCGTCCCAATGTGGTGGGCCAATAGACATTGAAAGCATCGTAACATAACATATCGAGAAATAGATTATAAAATCATATCTCGCAGATAAAGAAAAAGAAGTAAAAATTTTCTTTACAAAATCTTGCTATGGATTATTTTATGTTTAAGCTTTTATTGAGAATTTCCTAAATAAAAATAAAAAAAATAAAATAAAAAAACGACAAAGCTACTTTGGCAATATCTGTATGTCGCTGATTTTGCCAGTCAAAGTCGTATTTTTATGACGAATTAAGAAAAGGTATTCAATTAAATATCTTTACTTTATTTGTGTCACTAAATATATTAGTAAGTAGCTACTTATAAGTAACCATCCACTCAAACAGATTTACTAATAAATGACAAAACGTGTAATCAAATTACAAGCAATTCTTTTTAAAAAATATCAGAAGGAGCTGATGCTTAAAGTTAAAATACTAAGAAGTTAGCATAAAGCGAAACATATTCTGGTCCTGAAAATGTGTACCTAAATATTTATAGTTATCAAAAAATACCACGTTACAACAGTTAAATTAAGATACACGATTGCAATCGTTGTAACGTGGTATTTTAATAAACCAGCAAAGCATGCTTTGCTGGCTTATTATCTGTATACCAACATATCCTCTGCATTAATGTCATAGTATTTGTTATTATTTTGTATGAGATCCTTGAAGTATTTTAAGTTTTTTATTGCTCGCCAATAATTTTCAAATTGTTTTTTTTTAATAGCGTAAACATTAGCAACCTTTCTAACTTTAAAATCATAGGTTTTACTTGGCAGAGAAGGTGGTATTCCTCAGTATTCATCTCCATTTTAATTTAAATTAAGCAAAAGCACAAAAAAACCCCTGCCGTAACGAAGCAGTTTCGAAATGTCAGGTGACATTATAATTAATTTCACTTCGTAATCTAGATGTGGGTGCCTTTGCAACTAATGATGCACTATGTGGTTTGCGTAATTTTCCAAGATATCCTCTTTAAACAGGTGATGTATAAAACCTTGACGTGACACGCGAAGAAGCTACGTAAACTTGTCCATTAGAGAACATTCACAATATCTACATAAGACTACTCAGCTAAAAAAAAGGATTTTGTAACAAGTTTTTTTATTATTCGCATTTTTTTGTAACGATTAGTAGTTGCTATAAAACTAGTTTTGGTTTTAAAATTTGTTATGAAGAAGTCGTGGTTCTTGATCATATCGTGGTAAATACCAATAACACCATTTTAAAATATGCAGAAGTCGATTCACCGATATCGATTTAAAGAAATAAAAATAATATGTATTTTATTTCTGTCATTTCTTTAGTTTTTAAGTTTAAAATCGCACGAGTGGTCCTTTTCTATCGACTCAACATAACTCGTCCCTCAACACAACTCAGTAGGTACTCTTTGACAAATACTGATATTCTTTACAGTTTAACTGAAAATTCCTCGCATCTGAATCTGTCTTACGGTTTTCGAGTTTATCGCTATCTCATAGTGGGGCAGAATGTCCGAGAGCCATACGCACGCCGTTTTTAGAACCACAAACTTTAACTTGTCACTGTTAAACCCCCTTTTTTGTATATTAATGGCATTACAGATAAACCTTCCTCGAAGTGAACTTTAATGGTCAGTAAAAAAAGGCAATGCCCTATTATAATCCTGCTGTATTGAATAATACTTGCACCAGAACTGGCAGCCATCTCTAATAGCTCTTCACATGATTATAACCCGCGAATATTGACTCATTTCCGCCGTCGCGTCGTTCGATTCGATCACTCCACTATTCCTTGCATCGGCCTTTCTGGTCACGACTTTCGGTGTGGCGCCGCTGCACTTTCTCGACCTCGCTCCAATAAAAACATGATCTTGATGTCGTCTTTTGTCCCCTGTCTCCAATGCTCTGGTCGTCGGCCCCGCGCTGCCCAGAAAATATGATTATTTAATCGAGTACGTGCATTCTATGCTCGAGTGTTCCATTAGTTTAAGCTGAAATCTCCTTTGCGACTTAAAATGAAATACTAAATAATTAAAGCTAAATTGTAATAAAACAATCCGTAGATCGATCTTAAATATATCTCCTGATGCTTTAATTCCTTCCAGCGATCGTTTGCCTAATTAAACTCTAATTGAAGCTGTTTTTTAATACTAATTATAAAATTAGTCAGTCTCCGGTTAGAATAAATTCACTTCCTCTGCCTGATAATAAAATGTGTAGATTCGGCTCTTTTATAACGTTGCTATATTATCTAAACCATATAAAATCAATAATAATTATGACAAAATTAAACATATTATGTATCATTTAATTTATTTCGGATTAATATGAAAATTGAATGTATCTGACTTCAATGTATTAAAACACTACATTCAAATAAGTCGCTATTTTTCTATATAAATAATGACTTCATTCTTATTTTTTTACTTGAATGTCGAATAATGTTATTAGCACTGTCTTAGGTGATAAATTTTGGATATACCGCTCTTAAAATTAAGGATTTTTTCGAGTGGGAAAACATCCCGTTTACGGACCATCCTCCGTACCTTTTATTTATGTAAGTCCTAATAATTATTTTACATTACGGGAATTAAAAGAAGTAGTAAAGTTATTGATTTTGAGGCCCCGAAAAGGAGCTGCCCGAGCGTTAAAAATGGACATTTTAACAAAAAATAACGTCGGATTGAAATTACTATTTTAAAATTCAACTCGTGCGAATGTAAAATACATTGTTTCTAATGAAATATAGCTGGGAAACGGTTTTTTAAATTATTTTCTGTTGGTCCTTTTTTCTATTTCCGGTCGTTTCAGTGTGCCTTACGTATCTATTATAATAGTTGAGTTTGCCGTTGAAAATCTGAGAGCTATTCGGTCGGTTTTTCTCTGATAGCCATAATGAGCGCCTTCGGATTAAATTATGCTCAAAGGGACGATTGCAAGGCATATTATGCTAATTATTCGCCGCCTCGGAGGCATCGCCCTCCTCCCTTTGCCCTGCCGCTTGGGGTGGCTAATATCCCCCCTTGGAAGACACTGCCCTTCCCCCTCCCTAGTCACCACCCTTAATTGCCTTTCGCCTAATTATAGATTGCCCCACTATTTACAGGCAAATCTTCGCTTCTCCACTGACGCACCTGCTCCTGCTTCTACTACCTCTCCCTGTCGCTCTTCTATTATAGGGTAGGTAGGTAATTGTTGGCTCTCCGATTTATGAAACCATCATTCATTTATCACCCCCAAACAATCCTCCCTCTCTATGCATAGCATAGTGCTACTTCAAAATTGGTATTTAGAGATTACTTCGTAATTATCAGACAGACAGTAAGATTTCAATACCTGCCTTTCTCCGCTTTTGATTAACGAGTACTTCTCTGTAATGATAAATAGAATAATGGGAATTTAGGTAAAATACTCTACTAGAACTTTATGAAATAATTAAAATTGGATCGGAATTAAAATAACTTTACCGCGTGAAGTTGCTGTATCCGACATTTCAGCGTCGTTGCCAACTCCGTTGTCCAAGAAATATTAGGACCGCGATAATAGGAAGATGAAGAGTAACAATGGAACGTCTGTCACGTGTCACATGAAAAAGAAGTCGTGGAGGTTGACCAGATTTATTTATTTTATATATTTAAGAATTAATTACTATAAAACATTGATTAGCTTACAAAAATAACAGGAACCGAATAGCAAAACCTTAACCTTTTGCTTATTTGTTTCTGTCACAACTGGGACTAGCCCGTTTTAGGGTGGACAGGACTCTAATATTACAATCAAGTTTGCTTGATTGCTTGATTGTTTACAAATGTACAAGTTTTAGTAAAAAGCTAATAACTTAAATTACCCTAAAATGTGGTCTTCAAAATAAAAAATAAATAAAATAATAATAAAAAATATTAAAAGATAATATAATAAATAAAATATAATTCCATTATATAATCAGCAATAAATATAATATAAAGTTCGATTACATAATATAAATAAAGTTATATGTGAGAAAAGAAAGAAACAGTCATTAATATTTAATATATGTTAAGTAATATAGGATTTAATATAAAAATACCTAGTCAAAAAAGTATAATTCATTGTCAAAGTCAAATATTTTTGGTAGTTAGTTCAATGTTAAAATATACTAAATATACATGTTTAGAAATAAGCTAATAATTAGTGCACCTAAGTTTTATTATACTATAATTTCTAACATTTGATGTATGGTTAGTCTGTCATGAATCGATAACCATTTCTTTAATTTTTTTTTTTTGATAGGTGAGCAGTTTCGTGTCATGCCAAAATGTGTAAAATAAGAAAAATAATAATGTACCGCTGGCACAGCACCTTGGATAGGCGTGAGAAACGGAATCCACTCAACGGAGATGAAAAAAAGCAATTCAGGGTTTCAACTGTCGCTGAACGCCGACAAAGGCCATTTATGTATTCTATAAATATACTGTTGAATAATCAGTCGAATAACTCTGAAATGAATAAGGGAAATACAAATATAAACTGCTCCGTAAGCGCTTTTGAAAAGACGGTGGATTGTCGCGCATAGAAGAGCACTTATAAAAGTGCGCACAATACGAACGGTAGTTCGGTATTTGAAAGTTCTTAGATAATCTTATTTGATTTTAAAATTTGTTTTTTCCAAATGTAAATTCATAGTGAAAGCATATTTTAAAAAAATCTCAACAATAAATATTAATTATTATTATTAAATGTAGTGAATAAAGTGCAATTATGCAGTCTAGATTCACATGCGGTTGACGTAGGACGCGTCCCGAATGTACTCGATCGCCGTTTGCATATCGGTCTAATTATGATGGGATGCAAAAGTATATTGCAAAAGACCGAGTGGCGGTATAACCATTCCCAACTGGGCAACGGGTTGAAAAGGTCTCAGCGGCCTAAGGTCCTACATAGACCTAAAATGTCTGGTGCAGAAGGCAACGGGAGACCATTGCACTATATATCCCTAGTAGTTAGCAATGGAAAAGTCAAAAATAGCCAAGGCTCCGATTGCCCGGCGGCCCTATATTGGGTCAGGGGTGCTAAGAATTCCCAGGTGGAATACTGAACTGAGATCACCATTACGGAACAGCTTTTCCGGATGGCGCAAGACCGATAAAAGTATTCAGAGCTAACGGCCAACCTCCAGTAATGGAGAGGCAGTTCGAGAAGAAGAAGAAGATAATCTTGAGTATAGACGAGAAGTAGAATCTTTCAGAAAATGACCAACAATATACTGAATTGTTCAAGAAAAATTAAGACATATAATTTATATTCATATCTTTAAAACATGCTTTAGTAAGAAAATACATTTGGGCGGTTTTGACCGGGATTTGAAATTAAGAAACAATTGGGAAATTTGAGAAAAAAAGACGGCCGTTAGTCAAAATCAAAATCAAAATCAAAATGTTCTTTATTCATATAGACACAATTAAATATTATTTTTAATTTATGTTCTTATGATGCGTCCAAGCCTTACTCCCAAGCCGTTTTGTCATTTACATAATCAGATATTGTATAGTATGCCTTTTTAGACAATTTTGCTTTGATGGTGGCTTTAAACTTATTTACAGATAGTTCTCTAATAGTATGAGGAAGTTTGTTATAGAAGCGTATACATTGTCCCAAAAAAGAATTGCTTATTTTGTGGAGACGAGTAGCACGGACAACAAGGTTATGCTTATGTCTAGTATTAAAATTATGAGTGTCGCTTTTTATTTTAAACTTGTCAATATTCTTGTGGACATACAACAGATTTTCGTATATATATTGTGATGCAACAGTAAGAATATTTATCTCTTTGAATTTTTCTCTAAGTGAAACTCGAGGACCAAGTATATATATAGCTCTTACAGCACGTTTCTGTAGTATAAAGATGTTATTGATGTCCGCACAGCTTCCCCAGAGAAGAATCCCATAGGACATAATGCTATGAAAGTAACTAAAGTATACTATTCTTGCTGTATCTACATCAGTCAGCCGCCTTATTGTTTTAACTGCGTATGCCGCAGAGCTAAGTTTTCCTGACATTTTCTCAATTTGTGGGCCCCATTGTAATTTAGAGTCAATTGTTATCCCTAGAAACACAGTTGAAGCAACAGGCTCCAGTCTAGTTCCATTTATTTCTACATTGGTTTGTACCTGCTTAACATTAGGTGTAGAAAATTTAATCACTTTGGTTTTTCTTTCATTTAATAGTAGGATTTCATTTAATAGTAGGATTAAACCAATGGATAACTTTTGAGAGTGCATTGTTAACTTCGTCATAATTGTACAATTTTCGACTAATTCTAAACGTCAAAGAAGTATCATCAGCAAACAATTCAATTTCGTGATTATTCCTTATGTGAAAGGGTAAATCATTGATGTATATTAAGAAGAGAAATGGGCCAATAATGGAGCCTTGTGGGACACCCATGGTGACCATTGATCCTGTTGATCTTTTACCGTTTACATCAACCTTCTGAATTCTATTTCCCAAGTAAGAAGTAAGAAGATCAAGAGCCTTGTTCCTAATGCCATAGTGATGTAATTTCCTAACTAGTGTATCATGGTGTACACAATCAAATGCCTTAGACAAGTCACAGAAGATGCCTAATGCGTCTTGTGACTCTTCCCAGGCATTCAATATACCTGTCAATAGTTCGGTTCCCGCATCTATGGTTGAGCAACCCTTCGTAAATCCAAACTGTTTCTTATGAAGTAAATTATATTTGTCAAAATGAGTGTGCAATTGTCTAAGAATTAATTTTTCGAAAATTTTACTCAAAGTAAAATCAATTAAAAGGCTTTTTTAAGCAGAATATCGTCAAGTCTAACGTTAGATTGATTTGGGCACTGCATTGAGTTTAATTGAAAGATTTTACGAACTATAGTCACACTTGAAAAATACTTTAGACCAAATTGAAAAAAAATACTATACTGCGGGCTTGTAATTTTTGTCGACGGTGTCGCCACTTGTCGACGGCCAATAGAAAAAACAAGCAGCTAACGTTTTACTTTTGCCAACGGCTAGATTTCGCGTCAAAATGCAACAATGGGGATTTATACAGTCCGGTGCGATTCCTAATGGTTACGTGTAGCTTGGGTGATGTTAGCCAAACTCTATGCCATCTGGCCTGCCTAACTCACGGTCCAACTCTCATCTGGTAGCCTCCTTGTAGAGGGGATTACCTCGTCAGGGCCACTGTGAGCTTCTGCCACGGCTATAATCCTGTAGTCGGAGATGGTTGAGATCAGAAGATTGCGGATTCGGGGGAATTCATTGGGCGGAACTGAGCAGTTGGTGCAGTGTCCGATTTACTGGGAGTTAATGGGCCCTTGCTGAGTTGGCCACGAAGACCCATTCTATTCAGGGTTGGTCACGCTCACGGGTCAACACCCATCCGGCGGCCTCCACGCATGAAGTGCGTGCCTGGGTAGGACTCTGGTCTTAGGGCTAGTTTACCATACGAATGTCCGATTTACTAGCGAATGGTTTAGGTAACGAACGGTTTCGTGCAGCTTGGGCCATAAGATCCACTGTGTACTCGGATCGGTCCAACTCACGATTCAACTCCTATTTATTAGCTTCCTCGTGTGTAAGGCTACTGCAAGTAAGACTCTTGCGTCTCAGGCCTCACGGCTGGTGGATCGGTTTCTCTTGGGGGTTTGCGCACCGTTTGGCGACGCCAATCGGTTTGTGCACTTTGACTAATTGGAGTCTGGAGACTAAGGATTCTGGAGACTATGGAAATATACTGTCTCCTGAGCGGCGGGGGATGGATGTTGACATGTCCTCAACCGCTCTTGAAATGACCAACTGGCTACCTGATCCTGAATTCAGAACTTGGCAAAATATGCCATTGGTCCGCGATAGATTCAAATTTAATCACAGCTGAATATACGGTAGGTAGAGGTTGCGCAAGCGATGGTTGGAGGTATCCTGATGGTTAATTCTTGACGGAGATATCGTTCCAAACCTGGTAGATAGGGGGCGAGGCTACACACTATGTACCTTACCCGGTGCCTCGCCGTAAGATGTTGGCCTCTCTAGGGCATGTTGGCTTAGCTAGACGGTTATTTGTATTGTCTCCAAGTCATCTACGCTCACCTCACGGAAGATAGAACGATCACTAACGTTAAAACTTTCTGAGGTGACGGGTTCGCCCGTTATAGTTAACGAGTTTGTCCAGTTGTCCGGTTTACCTGGCGAATAATCAGTGGGGTTAGGAGATGTACGTTTCCTATGGAAGCGGAGGGTGGTTGTCGACCTGGCGTCTTCTATCCTTGAATCGATCCGTTGGCTACCCGATCCCGGGTGACCGCGGCGTGTAAATGGCGTCTCAGTCAGTAACATATTCAAACTGAATAACCGCTTACTTCAGATAGACAACGCGCAAGCGAACTCGATTACGTACCCGACCGGAGGACGAGGAAGTCTGGCTTGATTCCCAGCTTACGTTCAAGGAGCACATTGCCGATTTGTCCAAATCGTCTTTTAAGCTACTAGGGTTTGTTATTCGCAACCTAAAGCAATTTCACAATGTACGGGTTATGCATACATTGTATAATTCAATTGTGAGAAGTAGATTGGAAACGAATGCAGTTATATGGAATCCACATCAAGATCATTGTAACACTATGTTGAAAAAATTTCTAAAATATTTCTTACGCTTTATATACTTTAAGCAGTACGGATATTATCCGTACTTATTACCCTACTAGTTTCCTACTAGGCATGGTGGGCTATAACTCTCTAAAGTTGCGTAGAGAAATGCTCGCCATGGCCTACGTTTTCAAGCTGATCCGGGGAAGAGTTGATAATCCTAGCATGCTAGCGAAGGTTTGTCTCTTTGTTCCGGACAATTATAATCGTGCTCGCACTCATAATCTATTTGCGGAGCCGTCCTCGCGCACCACCCTAAGTCGATGGAGTCTGCTTACCCGTGCTTTGCGTCACATAAATGCGCTATGTTCGACGGCGTCAGACTTTGATATTTTTACAGCGAGCCAGCATTGTTTTCACTCTTTATGTACCATCAGTTTGTAAGTTTTTTTTGACATGACAACGTCTTATAATTCGATGGAGCCGGCGCACGCACGAAAAAACATGACTCATGCGGCGTTACATCGCTCTGAGGCCTTCCATTTATTATATTTATTATTCAATATAAATGCTGCCATCTACCGGTTGCGACAAGAATTATTTACTAACCTCAGTCTAAAATAGTACGAATGAAAATCACTAGATTGATTTAAATTCTTGTCATAATTTTATATGTATTCTTGATATACCGAATGTTATTACTGAACAGTCAATTTTCTTGTGGGTACAAAGAAGTGCAACAAAGTAAGCAACTTTTATTAAAAAAAAAAAAGTATGAAAAGCTATTACGATGCGCTATCTAGCGTTTGGTAAAATGTCGCTGATATTGTTTATTTACGACGTATTACCTACCGCTAGATGGCGCAGCGTGCTCAAACGCTTCTCAAACCGTTATTTAATAGTTTGAGATTTCAAACTTTCAAATAAAAAAAAAACAATAAACTTTAAACAATAAACAATTATACAATTATACTGCTATACAATAATACATTTACATGTTTTAGTTAAATCGGTGAGTATAAAAGCATATCTTTTTGGGTGTTTGTAATAAACAATATCAGAATCTTAAATGAAACTGCTTCAAATGCAACCATTCCATCGGTATTTTCTTATGACGTTGTCACGTTCAATTATCGTCAGTAAACCGACTTTACAGACAACCGATTTTTTAATTATGAATGCCTGTATTTGTATTTAATGCTTATTTAAACATGTTGTGTATGTACTTGTAAGAATTATATTATTTTTTATATTTATTTGTATATTGCATATCAACGGATTGGTATAAACTGTTAAGTTGATTTGCTAATGAAATAAATAAATAAAATAAATAAAAATCTGGTAGTCAGAGCGCGAGGTCGGCTCGCTGGGGTCACTTCCTAGTGCATCGCGGTAGGGCGTTGAGCTCTCATGTGCGAATTGGCGTAGCTAAACGGTGGACTGTGTTGTTCCAAAGTTTCTACGTTTACTCCAAGATGAAAGAACGATTAATATCGGTATAACTTCCTGGGGTGACGGCTTCGCCCATTGTTGGTGGCAGCTCCAAAGTACGGAACAATATGTGGACGTCATATGAGTTAATGAGATGGCATTCTAAGAGTAATTTTAAAAATCTAAAAGAAAGGGCAAGACAAGCCTTACGCATGACAAAAGGTAAATTTAAATTTAATTTGAATTACGGTTGTCAAAATAAATAAATGGCCGAGCTGCGGCCAGGAAGAGAAATGACTATTTAAACGTAGTAATGAAGCTATTTTCTCACAAATATAAGAAAATAAGTAGCCCTAACGAGTTAAAGTCCCGTGCGACTCGTGAGTAGTTGGTTGTTGGTCTGCAGCGGAATTCAAGTTATGAGGAGCGATCCGATGTCTAAGGCTGTAGAAATTGGTCACGTCTCTTCTCTGTTCGCCCTGCCCTACCTCTCTTTCTCTCGCAGCGCAGCCATTCTCGGCCCGTTAATCACATTTTCAGTATTGTTTGAGAAGAGCGTTGGGCAGGTAGGTAAGGTGAAGTCAGGTGAGAGTGGAGGGAGGGTACCCCCCCTTCCCCCCGGGGGGACGTCTACCGACGACCGGCTTCCTCCAGCTGCTAGCTCCACCTCCTACGCGTCATATCATAACTCGATTAAAAGTTCACTTCGCATCGAGCTTTCGTCTCTCTCCCACCCACCTTTCACCTTTCATTCTCCCCCAACACCTTTATTAACAATTGCCAAAATATCCGTTCTTTGCATCCACCATATTTTATAATTATTATATATCGATGCTTTTGACTCTCTATAATCTATCCAACCCCATATCTGTCTACTACAGTCCCGTCTGCTTGTGGGAAAATATAACACCGAAGAAGTTATCATTTATTAAATTTAAAAGCACGTAATAAATGATTGAGTAGAAATGCGATGTAGGCTTTTTCTCGAGCCGTACGTAGGCTCTTGTCATGTGCATATCAATTTGAATGTTTGCATAGAGAGCGAAAACAGATTCACCTCTCAAGAATGGAATGCGATTTAGCGTTTGATTCCAAGAAAAATGGGAGACACGTCGCCTATAGTATCAATTATACATATTACTCTACGCTTGCAAGTGAAAACTTAATTATTTTACTCATAATATGTATTAACGACAACGCCGAGCACTAGTTTTCATGAATAAAATAAAAGGTAATTTAAATAAATGAACGAATGAATGACAATCTTTAATGAGTAGTGTAGTTATGAGGGTCCATTCTCACTAAGTCGACGTTTCACTACCAGATGGCACTAGTTTCCAGTAGTTTGTTTCTTTGCTAATCCGTCGTACTGGGTGGACAATAAATCACTAGTTGCTTGAATCCTTACTTACGCAAAACAAGTCGCGCAAATTGGCAGTGGTTCGGATCCTTGCTAATAAAATGATTAGCGAAGATTTAAAATGTTTTATTTTACCCCATTTCTACCCCAGCTTATTCTACCGCCAGATTATTCTCTTACAGTTTTACTCTAGATTATACTACCCAGTTCTATCCCCAGATTATTCCAGATCCATGTGTAAAGTAGCGAAACATAATTGAATTATAATGTTTTAATTTCGCCTTATTATCCACTTATATTAGTCTCTAGAGTACAATTTAATAATAGTTATTAGTGTTTGTGTAATGGTGACAAATTCACTTTATTGGATGAAATTAAAAATTAGGTTATCTTATCATCCATTTGAGCTTAATAACCTATTAAATAAAATGTATATCTTTCTATGAGAAATAAGTCATGTATTAATCATTCATATGGATAGGCAATGCCTCAATATTCACTAAATGGATTTCCGATGGATTTAACTCTAAACTAATTCCGAGAGATATCATGATTATATTTTTTAGCCTAATTTGCAGCGTTTGTAGTTTTATTACAAAGTCTTTGTCTGTCTACAATTTTAATTTGTAATATTTGTATTTTTTATACAACACAAGTATAAAACACTCACTGTATCCTGTCTTACGTCCTTGCGTTCGGCTTTCGGCGGTGGGAACATTTTAAGAAGAGGGTTCCACGTAGAAGAGAGTTTGTAACCGTCGTCGTCTCTATTAAAGTTCGAGGTTCTTCTTATTTCAATTGCTTCCCGGATCATGCGCGGAAAGTAGAATTGTTCTTTGGATAGCACAATGGGATTTTGAAACTGCAGCTAGTGGTTACTTTCGGTATCCAAATTATATTCGCAGATCGTCGACTTTTCTCGCTGAATATTTTTAACAGCTTTGATGTGTTCCATCAATAGAGTTGCTATGAGCCGTTTCGTTTGTCCAACGTAGGCTAAACCACAGCTGCATTCAAGTTTATACACACCCGGGGTTTGCAGTGGTATAACATCCTTTACAAGTCTCAAAAATCGAGCTATATTTTGGGTCGACTTGAAGATCTTTTTATATCGAATTTGTTTAGCATCTTACTTATTCGATCTGTCACGCCTTTGACGTATGGTAAGAATGATCTTGATCTGCTCGGTTTCTGGTTTCGTCTGTATTTGATCGTGTCCGTGTCTCGTGATATTTTCCGTATCCATTTCTCTTAAGGACATCATTGACATGTGCCATTTCCCGCGGGAAATGCTCAGCGTCGTATGCGTCGGTGAGCATTTCCCGTGAGCACGCGATCTATGGTCGCGTGCTCAATTCACGAGCGACGTTTGCACTGAACGTAGATGGTAGGGATGATGGTGTGAGCTTGCATACAAATATCTGTCCGTATGTGTGAGCTTCCGATATACCGTATGTCCGAGAGTATTGTCACTTCTCCTTGTCACTTTGACATCCAAAAATAATAGGGAGCCGTCCTTCTCTTCTTCATAGGTGAATCTGATTTTTGGGTGTATAGAGTTTAGATGACACAGAATTTCTTTCACCGTTTATATGTTGCCCTTCAGGATGCAAAAGGTATCGTCGACGTAGCAAAGCCAGAGGATGGGCTTAATCTTGGAGGTTTTTATGGCTGATTGCTCAAAATATTCCATGTATAGTTCGCTAACTATCGGCGATACGGGGCATCCCATTGTTACTCCGTCGATTTGTTTATAATATACGCAGCTCCATAGGAAATAGCAGGATGTCAGGCAATGTTGAATCATGTCGGCGTAGCTAATAGGGAGGTCCTCAAGCCTTAGTTTATCTCTCACAACTTTAAGACACTCCGAAATAGGCAAATTCGTAAATAGAAACTCGACGTCAAAGCTCACCATTATTTAGTTTTCGACCAGTTTTAAGATTTTAATAATGCTTATGAAATGTCGCGAGTCTTTAACATAAGACATCGTTTTGCCAGTAAGCGGTTGGAGGACACCAGCTAAGTGTTTCGACAGAGGATATGTCAGGGGGCTGTCGATTATACGCCAAAGAGAATCTTTTAAATTGCGAGCTTCACTCCACTCTGCATAGCCATAATACGCGACATAGAAACAATGTGTTATTGCCTAAAGTACGCTTGACTAAATATCAAAAAACATTTTTATATATTAGTTTTAAATTGTTCAATGCTTTGCCATCATCGACGAAAAGACTTGAGATGGCAGCATATAAAATCTGCTTGAAAAATCAGTTAGTCAAACATGCCCTTTACAAACTGGACGACTTTTATGACATTGCGTCCACAATTGCTTGATTATAAATAACCATATTATGACTATACTTTCGCACTAAGTTTTAGATTTTATTGACATTGTTTTTAATTACGCATGTTTCAGAATTTTTGTTTTTATGGTATTGATTATTATTTCTTTGATTATTGATTATTTTGTAAATTTGACTATTTTTAAGTAATCACCTCTGATTACAATATTTTTTTTCTTTTAATTAATCAAAGCGATTTTATCATCCGGTAAATTATGATTGTAAAATTTGACATGTTCCTCAGTATTGTGAAATGCTTTTATGTAATGAATAAATGATGATGATGATGATGATGATGATTTGGCTTACAATTAATTGGTCTTAATGGGGCATTATCCTTATATATTTTAGGTAAGCTATATAATTTCGGAGGTTGTACGTTACGTGGTTTGGTGAGATAACCTATTTCTGGGGGGGAAGTGTCAGATTTATCGATTACGGCTCTCATTTTCCTGGTAATTCTGCTCGTGGGATTATAATTGAGCTTCTAGTACATGTTGCTATTTCCTATGAGCGTTCCAATTTTTGGGTCGAAATCTACAGTATCGAGTATGACAGTTGCATTGCCTTTTGGCTCGCAACACAACTACGTCTTTATTTTCATGCAGAGATTTTAACCCTTTTCTCTGAGCGGTATTCGAACTTGAGCCTTACGTACGAAAACAGTGACATCCTGTCGCAATAAGTCGGCCTCTATTGCAGGGATCTTATTTCGAGAGATAATTTCTTTTATGCCACCGATGATACTTTCCACAGGCAAACGGTTTGCTGTGGACAGTATCATCGGCGGCATCGATTACGAGCAAAAAATTGGGACGTTCCTAGGAAATAGCAACACGTACAAGAAGCTCAATTATAATCCAACGAGCAGAATTACCATTAAATCGAGAGCCGTAATCGATAAATCTGTCACTTCCCTCTTATAAATAGCTCATCTCACCAAACCACCTAACGTAAAACCCCTGAAATTATATGGCTTACCTAAAATCCATAAGGATAATGCCCCATTAAGACCAATTGTAAGCCAAATCGACAGTCCTACATATGCTCTGTCGAAACACTTAGCTGGTGTCCTCCAGAAAGAATAGGGTCATGGAATTCATCGTTTAAAGGTAAAAACACACATTGTTACTTTTGTCTTGTATGCGTGTTTTTATTCGGTTGATTGTAGTTATTGTTTTGGAAACAGTCTGAGAAAATTTTTCCTAAGCTTTGCATGTGACTTGATGATTTATTATTACACCCATAGTTCAAGATGTCTTTAGCGCCCTCCATCCACCTTCAGTTTTTTCTGTATCCGCTGCTGTGTGTATGCATGATAGATTGTAATCTATCATCCATACATGATATATTGTAACAAAGTAACGAATAAACCTCAGAAACTCACATTGTTTATATCAAAAGTTTGTTTTATACCATAAATAACAGAAACTCTGGCGAACATATACTGCTGAATGATCACACATATTATTTAACGATATATTAGGAAATACCTAATGGAAAACATATGACTAAAAGCACTGATTATTATTAAAAAATGAGAGTAAAATGATAATCAACTGCGTTGTCGTGACCGAGATTAAATAGTTCAGTTTTATGTCGTTTGTTTATTTTCTTTAACACTACAGTGCACGCGCCCCCTTTTTTTTACCAGTTGCTCGCGTGGTCTACCATGGCAGAAAAAGTAAAATGTGTTTTTTTTTCAAACAGAAATATATTTTGATTAAAAAACTGGTTTTATTATAGAATTTGTTTATTAAAAGCTAATAAAAAAGAAACTGAACAATTTTAGAACTTAAATACTACTTTAGGAACATATTAGTAATATCTATGAAAAAATCAACATTTTTGGCAAGTCTGAGATAAACTCGTATAATTAAGTTAAGAAAATGTCTTCAGAGTTTTATTTGTCTTCTTTCTCACATTCAATGCATAAGATAACTTGTTGATCAGGGTAGATCCATGTGCAGCAACGTTTACACCATTTTTTTGTGGAGCGATTTCGGGCTCGAGAGCACATGCAACATTTGTGCCTACTCTTCCCAATCCCAATCCCACCTCTCGATGTTACTGACCATACGAGGGTCCATGATGTCACTAAAACAAAACATAAAAGTTTCTTAATAAACAGCAAAATATACTTCAATAGTTAGATTCAAAGTCGAAAATCAAGAGAAAAAATACTTCCCGACCGGGATTAGAACCTGGAACTCTGGGCTTGAGCTGCCAGCGTGTTAACATAAAAGCGGGCACATGCTTAGTACCAATATATAAAAATAAATACAAAATATACTATTAAATACAATATTAGAATCATAAAAAGTAAAAAAGTTAGTATAATAAATTGCTTACCTTCATTAGATTTTTATTACGCAGATGCTCGCACGTACTACTATTGTAGAATGATGACTTTGGCGGGAAACACAGGAAGAGTGCGCTCGCGCTGTCGCTTGGCGCCATACTATCCCGTTGCGTAGTTTTGTTTCCGAGGCTTATCTAGGGGCGCGGGGGGAAACGTCAAGAAGTGATAAAAAGACGCGCAAAAATGCAAGTGTGTTCTACCATAGTAGAGCGCGCGTGCGCTGTAGTGTTAAACCTCTAGCGTTACACATATAGCAATAATAATTATTTGTTTTTTGTAAGTTTAGCACGGATGGGATTTTATAATGCAATTTGGCATTAAGACAAACACTTTAGAGAGCTGATATTATAAAGCTGTAAAGCATTTGAAGGGGTTAATTCGGTTGAAATCTGAAATGGAGCGTTGCTGAAATTAGTCGCAATAAAAAGCAAAAGCCACGGGTGCAGGCAATGGAGCGGAACGAGAGCGCGACGCGACGCGTGACGCCCCGCGAGACGCCCCACCAGCCGCAGACCACCCCTATACGGACGATGTAAGTTGGTTATCTTCTCTAATGGATTGGCCTGCCACTACTGCGGCATTCGTACCTCTTATGGCAGATTAAGAGACGAGTAAGGCCTGGCCATGAACCCTCCTATTCCCATCGAGTCGCCTCCCTCCCTGCGCTTTAGTCTTATTTTATAAAATGTCATACTTTGCGCCACATATGATAATATTACTGCATAATATTACACATACTACGGCGTTCATTAATGATAATGATTATGATGATGTTAACTTTTATTGAAACAAAATTTATTTTATTGCAAAGTCACCTCATAGCTGATATCTATTGTCTAAACATAAAATACCTTTCCTAAAAAAACTGTTCATTCCGATCGCCTAACAATTTCAGCACTACTACCGCTTTATCGTCTTTAATTTTAGGACCTCTCAGATGTTTCTTTAATGTCGAAAATAGATCGCAAGGTCCGGTGAGTATGGAGGATGTTCCACCACTTCGAAGCCAGATTCTTCAAAGACAGCCATCGCACCACTGGACTTCTGTGCTAGGGTATAATCTTGGTGAAGCAAAAGAATTTTAGCGAGTTTGCCTTTTTGTTTTTCGCGTATTTCGTTTCGCGATTTTTTTATTTCTTCACCATATACAGCCTCCGTTACAGTAGTTCTATGACAGATATATTCAATCATGACGACCCTTTTGACTGTCCCAGCATAAAGAGCTCATGATCTTACCGGCGAATAAAATGGCCCTGAATTTCTTAGAAGTTGGAGATGAGGGTCGCTTCCAGGTCATGAACGTTGTTTTATTTCGGGATCTTAATGATTCAAATGCAAATTCAAATTCAAATTAAAATATTTATTTTCAGTTTACATTTTTAACAATTTTATATAGTAAAGACCTAACTAGGCGGCCACCTGTTACAGGGTAGACAATTTATTTTCATCGTTAATATTTTACAATCTGTTTTAACATCATCGTACTATAAAAATATCCTAATAGCCTACATAAAATTCAAAACAAAATGTCTTAAAAAATATAAACTATCAGTAATAAGCAAATAATTTAAAATATATTTAAAAAAATTGTCAAAATATGCTTACAAATGTAAAATAATATTTAATTAATTGTCAAAAAAAAACGGAATTAATCAAGGTAATAAATGACAATTTAATAATAATCCTAAAAATAATTATGAGGAATAAAAAAATAAATAATAATAGTAATACACACAGGTATAATATTATAATACATAGTCACTACATTATTTTATCACTAAAACTAAAAAAAAACTAATAAATAAAATTTAAAAAAGGTTATCAGTCAATCTCTTTTTAAATACTTACATGTGTTTTTTTATATTTTTTATATACGGTGGTAGGGTATTGTACAATTTGGGAGCAAGATACGAGTAGCTGAATTGGCCAAAAGCTGATTTCCTGAAGGGAATTTCAATGTTAATTCCGTTTGATCTTTTTGTCACACGAGTCTACTGGCTTTTATGTCAGTTTCCTAGCTCGCTCTGGAATTTAGTGAGAGATACCAGTACAAATACTTTTCTTTCTTTTAACACCGAAAAGGTCATCAGAAGAATATATTTACCGTTTTTATTGATAACCTTCAGTATCGTCTTTTGCGCTTTATAAAGAGTGGCCAAAACAGTTTTTGCCGCACAACCCCAACTTACGATTCCATATCGAATAACCGAGTCGCAGATAGCATGATAGACACTTTTTAGTATATTGAGATCTAGGATATTTCGCAAACTCCTGAAGTAATGGATGAGTTTCCTCAGTGTTACCGCAACAATCGTTAGATGATCCTTCTAGCGCAGTCTGTTGTCTAATATAACGCCCAAGTACTCAATAGAGGAAACCTTATCTACATTCATACACTGCAATCTTGTGTTTCGATGCACGAGTGAAGTTTTATACTTGAAGTTGGTTAGCCAGAATTGTTTTGATAAAGGTCATAAATTTCGTTTTAATAATATTTAAGGTCAATAGGTTTATCTACAACCATATTTTCGCTTACTGGGTACTAATTCAGTTTCAGCAAACAGATCTGTCCAGGTCGAAGAGTTGACCAATAAAACAGTGTCGTCGGCAAAACTGATTACCTTTCCTATCCATGAGAGCTTGCAGCAATCATTTAAATACACCAAAAAGAGAATTGCACCCAACACGCTACCCTGTGGGACACCATACGTAATATCCTGTGTAGAACTCTATTTCGCGTGGAGTCTGGTCAACTGCAATCTTTCACATAGATACGATTTAAACCACTGTAACGCATTTTCTCCGAGTCCGATCCATTTTAGTATAGTCATCAGTAAGGGGTGCGAGACGGTGTCGAATGCTTTCGCTAGGTCGAGGAAGACTGCCGCACATTTCTCTCCTTTATCTAGAGCTACTTTGACATACTCAATGAGTTTCATTAGCGCATCTCCTGTACCAATTCCCTTCCGAAAGCCAAACTGGTTACGTGCTAAAATATTGTAATCCTTCAAAAAAATATTTAGACGCAGTTTGACCACGTGTTCTAGAATTTTACTCACCGTGGTCAGGAGTGATATAGCTCTATAGTTCTCTGCAGCTATCGAATCACCGCCAATCATTAAAGATGGGCATTTCTATACATGTTTTTAAACATTTAGGAAATATTCCATTTTCTACGCTCAGAATAATTAAGTGGACCAAGAGAGAAACTATATATTATGATTTTACATGTTTAAATGTAGAAGAGGATATACCATCCTTGCCTGCCGAATTACTACATTTCAATTTGTTTATTATTTGAAGTATTTCTAATTCATAAGTTGGTTGTAGACATGGCATTTTGACAAGAGTATATGCTTGTGGGCTATTTGTCAAGCTTGTTAGGTTACTTTCATTCATGTTTAGATTCAGCAGGTGAGTACGAGCTAAATTACTGCCGACGTTTGCAAAGAAACTATTTAAATGTTCCCGTATTAGATTTGAATTTGTAGTGGTATTTATAATACTCCTATTTATTTTCATTTTGACTATATCCACCTGCGATTTTTCTGTGCCTGTTGTTTACTTTATGGTCCTCCATACTTTCTTAATGTCATTTTTTAAAAGGTTCCTGTATTTTTTATAATAAACATATATATCCCAATTATCCGGATCACAAACTAGCTGTTTGTGAATCTTGTCCCGTTTGTGTATACTATTTACAAGACCTCTGGTAATCCATGGTTTTATATTTCTATTCTTGTTTCTAGTAGTGCCTATATTTATGACAGTGGAGTGATCAATATGCCTTTTTAATAAAGATATAAATTGTTTAAAGCATTATCCACGTTCGACTCAACGAAAATATCTTTCCAGAGTTCAGAGTCTAATAAGTCAGTGTCTTTATCTAGTTCTAGTTTTGTCTTCGTAAATCATTGTAGTTTTTTCTGCCGTCCGTAAGCATTCTCAGTACTCAGCATGCGGATACGTTTTTCATCACTAAGCGATCATGGAAAATACTATTCGCACTACCTATCGAAGACTTTACGTCTTCATGAATAAAACGAATTGAGACACGACGATCCGCCAGTTTTTTTTTGTTTTCATCTTTTTTGACCACTTCTTCAGTGACTTACGCCGTAGGGAGACCCGAGCAAGGGTCATCGTGAGTTGAAGTTCTGCCATGCATAATCTCAGCACACCAACGTGCAACCGTAGAATTTAGGAAAACATCAACCCCTTAATATCCTTTATGTCTTGAAATACTCGCTTGAAGCAAAAATAATCATGAATAAGAATTTAATTACCGCAAGGACTTTCGTTCTTTTTCATTTACGCCAAAACGCTTCCACAAATTGCAAACAAATGACATATTAAAAAAAAATATAAGAAAATCCTTTTTGTATTTTATAGATCCGATAAATTAGATGTGCTTAACTTCTCTTTTTTTCGAACACTCCTCCTACTGTATATGCCCACACAATCCTCTGTCTGCCAGGGTGGCCAATTCCTCTTGCTGCGGGCGGTGGAGGAGATCCCGCGGGAGGGTAATGACGCGTTAGTAGATTAGATCCCACTGAAATCAATCTTGAAAGGCGGCAGCTGGTTTTTCAGTGCCGGCTAGAAGCGGAATGCCGACTCAGCAGCGGGAGCCTTAGTTCTAGACTGGACATGGAACGGCGTAGTAGAGCCCACGATCGAAGCATTCATACAAAGACAATGTGGATGGCAAAGGAATACCATAACACTATTGATCTCAGCCACACCGTGGCTTCAATTCGAGCGTTTTAAAGGCGGCCTTCTATAACAGGAAGATGAGAAAACGTCCGTAACCGACAGGACACGGCACCTGAAGAAGAAGTATTTGATAGAGGTGGTGGTGGTGGTGGTGGTGGTATGCTTGTGGATTGTCTGAGGGCGTTGCAAGTCGGGCGAGTTGGGGGTGAATTGGTGGCGTAAGTGGATTCGAGCCGCTAACTGGATTAAGCGGTAATGAAACACCGACCTTCTCCATTCCACTTCACTCCGTTGCCGCGACTATTAACCCCTAAATTACAAATTATTTCATTAGTTTCTGCATAGCTATCAACCAACCTACTAATATTATCAACATTTATCTTAGTTCGTTTATTAATTTTACGTTTTGGGGATTACGGTATTTTTACGCACAATTTAATCAATAACTTCATGTTTGCGTAAACTACCCACAGGGTATACACTTCACACAATAATTAGGCGTCGTAATTAAATGCCTGGCGCGAACAACGTTGTAAACGACAAAAATGTCCAAAGCGATTTTCTTATTGAACAACGTTGCTTATACTAATACTAACCCATCCCTCTTTGTTTGAAGCAGAAAAAAATATGTTTGTCTCTGTCAAACTTATGTCGGTTACCACGAGCGCCGAACGCAAGCAGGGGAAAAACGTGGTTTGCGCTAAAATGTCGTCGTTTTCAACATCAGTGCTCTTTAGTTCATGTGGTTCATTATGAGTTAAATAAAGGTAAAAGAAGAAAAATAGACATTGCGAAAAGGAAGGATTTTAAAAGGAAGATATTAAAAGATGCAGGAAAACCATATACAAGTCGAAGGGATAAGGCAGTAAGCGGCAAACCGGGACCAAGTCAGGTTGGTGGAACAACGTGCTTTGTGCATTTTTATTTTGTCATAATACCTACCCATAGATGTCGGTTACATCTATTTTATATGTTGTACTTTTCACAGCATGTCGTGATTTTTGTCCTTTTAACTTTACCATTCACATTTTATTGTTACAGGATTTTCAGTGAAAATGCAAAAACGCGGGATGTAAAAATATTACTGAAGAAATAAGAAGAAATAAGAATAATTTATTTTCAAAAACCCTATCTGGGTATAGAAATTACATATCAAATAAAATTGGTATTTCTGCAAATAAAATTACATTTCAAATTATAAAAAAAGTCTATAAAAAACTAATGTTGAAAAAAAAACATAGAAATTCAAATTCAAAAAATTTGGAAGAAAAAAAGGAAGAAAAATTAACGTTTTACTCGGACTTTTATTCGAAAACTTACAATGAACAAAATTTGTTTTTTCAAGGCTGTATGGAGGTGACGGAGCCTAAAAGAAGGCGTGTTGCTGAAGAAGTTTCTATAACATATTGTACAGTGAAATATTCGCTAATTACTAAAAATGGACGGTTCATTGTATGTCAGAAGTATTTGTGCAACGTTTGAAAATATCACAAGTCGGAATTTTTAGCTATTAGTGAATAAAATAAAATTTAAGCTAATAATACTGAAGTTAATCAAAAGTTTTT
>OX155970.1:28478118-28575618 GCA_944548615.1 Micropterix aruncella
GATATATATATATATATATATATATATATATATATATATATATATATATATATATATATATATATATATATATATATATATATATATATATATATATATATATATATATATATATATATATATATATATATATATATATATATATATATATATATATATATATATATATATATATATATATATATATATATATAAAATTTAATTTGTTATTTTTACTGACACAACCGTGGCACTCCAATAAGACTCAGGAAGTGAGCTCGCCTTATCACAGGAGTGCCTAACAAGGCGGGCTCGGTTTCACTTTATTTGACACATTTGAAATAATTATATGCACTTTAACATTTGGCCTGGGCACAGACAGATGTATGCCTAAATTTATAAACATATAGCGATATTTTCTGAATTGTACATTATATTTCTTTTGTGATATTGCGTTTGAATGTTTATGTAACGAATAAAAAAATAAAAAATATAAATAAGAGACCGAGTAATCTGGTCACAATTGGAAGTAAGGGCGTAAGTATAGGCCCGCCGGGTAACACTCCTGGCTATCTCGCGGTTAAGGCGTTGGCCTCTTACGGGCTTGTGGCGTAGCTAGACGGTGGATTGTTTTATTCTCAAGTCTTCTGCGCTCACTCCAGGGAGATAGAACGACTAACCGTTAAAACTTCCTGAGGTGATGGGCTCGCCCGCTGTAGTCGACAACCCTAGTTGTTACATTTTGGTTGAAATATATGATAGGTAAGATTCTCTAGTAATATTTAGATACGGCCATCATATCAACCTTCTTTCCAAAGGGATATCACGCTCAAAATTTTCCTTAAGTTTTTGGCTACTTGCCGGGAAAGTTTTGTGAAGTGATACAACAGATTTTTTATTTCTCTTTTATAGCCTCTTATAATACCGTATGTATTTCCTTTTTTCTTTACAAATTTAAATCTAAATTAAATTTTTCTCTAACCACGGCAGAAACAAAACGGGTACTTTAGACTACCATGTTTGGCAAATTAGAAGACTTTCATATTCGCAAACACATGGCAACACTTGAAATACCCATTTTTTTAACACGCTTTTATTAGGTCGACCTGTATGTAACTATGTAATAGAATCTAAGGTAACTAATTTAACCACCTTTAAGGATCGTAGCGTCATGAAAATTGGAAGCTGTATATAGTTCTGATGACATTACAATAATATAGTACTGTCGAACTGATCTGATGATGGAGTCGGAAGATATGAACTGGAACTTAGTGATGGAACATCGTATCATAGCTGTGTTTGGACTTGTTAGAAAAGTCTTGGAATGAACTTTGACCACGATTAGGTTTCAAGGTCTGATGATGAAGCCGGAAGATAGGAACTGGCATTCCATGATGGAATATCGTATCATAGTCGTGTTTGCACTTGTGAGAAAGGTCACGTAATGGACTTTGAACACGATCAGGTTTCAAGGTTATAACAAACCTAATATATATTGACTTGTAATTTATGAGTGTAAATAGTGTAAATATTGACATAGGTGCCTGTATAAAATGTATATAGACCTGTACATGGAGATTGTAAATAGAATAATATTGATATACGATGTATATTGACGTGTAAATAGGGTAGTAGGTTGTTAAAGATCTCACCCAAGCCAAGGTGAGAAACGTGCCGAGGACTGAATGGCATGAGGGTGGTCAATAATATCATGTCGCTAGCGTCACCTCAGGGAACCGGGCGAAACCCTGTTGTAAATAGCCTTGCCCCTCTACACGGACCTCTGAGGGGGGGGGGATCGACCGTTGAATTGTCCACTACTCGTGGGAATAATATAGCAAAAACTACAAAAAAAGAAACAGCAACACACGTGCATTTATAAAAGCGTGTTTTTAGTGTTTTTTTAACTATTAATTGATTCTAAGAGTCCAGCGAAATATTCAGACCATCTCCTGAATATTTCGCTGTACATTACAAAAATAACATTAACCTTTATGTACCATCGTTTGTTATTATTTATATTTATACTTATATTTTACGAATAAATACATAAACCACAAATATTATATATATATATATATATATATATATATATATATATATATATATATATATATATATATATATATATATATATATATATATATATATATATATATATATATATATATATATATATATATATATATATATATATATATATATATATATATATATATATATATATATATATATATATATATATATATATATATATATATATATATATATATATATATATATATATATATATATATATATATATATATATATATATGTATATATATATATATATATATATATATATATATATATATATATATATATATATATATATATATATATATATATATATATATATATATATATATATATATATATATATATATATATATATATATATATATATATATATATATATATATATATATATATATATATATATATATATATATATATATATATATATATATATATATATATATATATATATATATATATAAATAATAAACATAATTATAAATACAGTATTTACTTTTTGTAAAGGCAGTCGTGTTTTGTATTTTTTAATATATTTGTGTACTTTTTTCTCAACAAAAAATAATTAAAATGATTTTTTTTAGTCACAGCAGAAATAAAACGGTTACGTTAGGCGACCAGATTTTGCAAATTTGATGACTTTCTTTTGCAGACACATGGCAACACTTGTATCATCAAACTTATTCTAAGAGTTATCTCCTAAATACTTTGCCCTACATTACACAAATGAAATCAGTGATTTATATCGTTTGTTATTATTTATATTTTCCCTCAACAACTGAGTCACCCTGTATAACTCGGGATTTGCATGTATGTTCCGTCGCTATCAGAAGCCATCAAAGTGACGAGATTGAATTTCTGTATGAATAAGTTTAACCGAGGTAGATTTCAACGGAAATGATTTCCTTCTGTCTGGATTGGAAAAGTACGCTCTTATTCGTACCACCGCGTATTCGTAAGTAACCGTAAACAAAAGCTGCAGACGGTAGTTCATCTTCTTCATGTAGATCTACAACCTTCTTTTACGAGAATCAGTTCGCTGAAGCTGCGTCGTGACAGGAGGGCTGGAGTGGACTTCAAACGAGAACAGCCCGAGTTTCGCGTCATCCGAACTTTTCCCCCGAAAACCGTCGGATAAAACTCCGAACGAAAGCAATTTGGAAAATACAAAAGGCGCGGAAAATATTTGGGCGATATTGCCGCTGCTTAATAATTTCTCTTTGCAGCGAGCGGCCATCTACGAGTATATATTTGGAAGAGGAGAGTCGAGGAGTTTGGGGCAAAAACTTGAAGGCGGAGTTATAAATAACATTCGATTCGCGGCTTTGGCGAAGTTTGGTAGCGGTATTTTGCACACGCGGAAAATCTATCTACATATATATTAATTTTAAACGTGTTTTTCCTGTAACGGTCATATAGGTGTAAACATTTGGTTGGGGTGTCTAAAAAAACCTCGCGGTCTGTACATATTATGTATGGTAAATATACTGTAGGGTAAATATTTAAAAAAAAAATACTTGCAAAATTGTGCAATATTACATATCATTTTCTTATACATACATATATATTAGAATGTAGTGTCTATTCATATTTGTATATATTATTACTTATTTTCCACTTAAATTTATTAAATATAATGTAAAGTTTACTTTATTTTAGTCCTTAATTGCATACATATTTTTTTCTACTTTAAATTTTACTTTAATTTGTGTAAACAATACATTTGTTAGATTTAGACATATTTGAAAAATTTTGACATTCGTCAGTTGGTGAGTTACAAAAATACAGTTGGTATAACACAGCACAGCCAGAGACAGACCTTCTAGGTCTAGTTGGTTGTGCGATTTCGCCTCATTCGGATATGCTAGCATATGTATATGCATAAAGCTATGTTTTTCGCTATAATAATGTTTGTTCTTAATTATTCCTCATGTACAATAGTATGCATGTCCTTGTATTTTTTCTTGTACGTTATAAATAAATAAATAAATTATATCATCAAAAGGGAAAATAAAGTTATCAAAAGAGAAAAATTAAAAATGACAGTGCTATGAAAAGGTAGAGAGGGAGGGGGAGATTTGGGGGTATTTAGAAATGGGGGTAGGAAGAGGGGGTTTAAGAGATAGATGGGGGAGATAATGAGAGAGAGGGAGGGTTAGGGGGTAAAGTTGGAGGAAGGGAGTAATAAGGGGGGAAGTAGGGGGGGTTGAGAGGGTTGGGGGGGGGGAGTTTTGGCCCGCGAGGGGTATTTTCCACTTGATAGGAAAGTCTAGGGGTGACACAACCGATTTCTTCAACTCAATATACATAGTTATAAACAAATTTTAAAGATTTCAAATATTTCACCGCCATCTAGCATATAGTTGCTAAAGTAAGCTGAATTGTGTATGTACTTCATGTCACACGTCATTCGGTTCCGTAACCAGTCGGGAGAAAAGAGGTATCCTGATGGTTAATTCCAGACGGAGATATCCTTCCAAAACTGGTAGTTAGGGGGCGAGACTGCATGCTGGTTAACCTTTCCCGTGCCTCTCCCTAAAGCGTTGGCCTCTGACGGGCATGTTGGCTTAGCTGGACGGTAGGTTTTTATTCGTACCTTAGTCTTCTACGCTCACCTCAAGGGAGAAAGAAAGATCAATATCATCAAAGCTTCATGTGACGGGTTCGCCCGTTGTAGTTGTTATCTCTAAGTTAATATAAACTGAAACTGAAACATTACTAAAGCAGAAATTTTAACAGAATGCACTGACTACAAAAAAATTACAAAATAAGGTTGAGAATTAGCTACTAGTTGTAGTGAAACCAAAGCGATAGTGGTGTTTACTGAATTCGGCTTTAAACGGTAGAGAAATTAAAAATGAATCCAACACTCTCTCCACATTGGTATCCATATAAAATAAATACATATCAGATAATTATCAGTAATCGACTTAGCAAAGTACATTATATAAATTTGATTATATAATATAACAAAGTGTCCAAAGCAAATAAAAGTACCAAAAAATATTGTTGCTAAAAAAAACCTTGATAATAATAAAAACTTGGGCGGGCATAACATACAGATTATTGTAGGGAATATATAAATGAATTAGTAGTAGTAGTAGTAGTAGATGGAGTGGGGGGCTTGTTTCCAGCCCTTGATGTCACCTAGATCTGTAAGGTCTTTTGTAACTACCGACTGTGTGGTTAGGTCAATGGTCAACTAGTAGCCGGTACTTCTTACCAGTCCAAGTAGGTCACTGACCTTCAAGTTGGGCAGATCGCTGGGTTCGAGAAAGGCTCGTCCCAGTAAACTGTGTCTTTTGGCGACGAGCCCTGGACAGCGGCCAACAATGTGTATGCTGTCTTCAGGTTCCTCGCCACATATTCGGCAATCCTTGCTCTCAATCAAGCCAAGGTTGAATAGATGAGCTCTAAGGGTCGTGTGTCCGGTGAGGAGACCGATAGTGGTTCTAAGGTTCTTCTTGCTCATGTCACGTAGGGCCTTGGTTTTCTTCTGTAGTGGTTGCTCCATCATGGCTTTTGCCTGGCGACATCCCTGACTCTGTTTCAAGGAAGCCCGATGTTCCTGCTCCAAGCAGTCCCTGATGATTTTCTTACCTGTAGCGAAGGGGACCCCTACAGCTGGCTCCACTGGACAATCCAGTGTGCCCAGTTTTGCCAGTCTGTCGGCCTCTTCGTTTCCGGGTATGCCTTGGTGACCCGGTATCAATATTAGGGTGATTTTGTTGGATTTTACCAATTTGTTGAGCTCCTGCATGCAGTCCCAGACCACAGAAGATTCTGTGGTGGCTTTAGCCAGAGCGTCCAGTGCTGCTCTGCTGTCAGAGCAGATGAGGATTTGTCTGTTTTTTACCTCAAGTCGACTTTGTAGTTTTATGCATTCCAATATGGCAAGTACCTCGGCTTGGAAAACCGTAGCGTATTGTCCAAGGGGGATGCCGATTCTGTGGTTGGTTTTGGGTCCGTACACGCCTGCCCCAAAACATCCATTTGTTCCTGAGCCGTCGGTGAACCAGGCGTCTGCGTTGTGGCTTTGAAGCCACTGCGGATTTTTCCATTCTTTCCTGTTGGGGATTAGGATTTTATAGGATTTCTCTACCGAAATATTTTTCCGTAGTCGATCCTGGGTCAGAGTGAATGGGCTTTTGTGGAGGAGGTTTAGCTCAGGATGATTGTGCCCTCCACGCTTCCACTCGCCCAAACACTTCAGTCTGTATGCTGTAAGTCTGGCGGAGTGGATGATGAGCTTGTCCAGAGGCGGGCAGCAGAGTGCCACCTCTAATCCCGCTGTTGGGGTGGTCTTCATGACGCCAGTTGCAGCCCTCAGGTAGTTACCTTGAAGGCTTTTAAGCATTTTTAATGTCTCAAGCTTTTTCACCCTGGACCACCAGACTATTGCAGCACAGGTTAGTCTAGGCAGCAGTACTGCCCTGTAGATCCATAAGGCGACCCTGGGTTTGAACCCCCAGGTTTTTCCCATGACTCTTTTGCACGTCCACAACGAGGCATAGAAGGTTGTTCTCTTGCGCTCGAGGTGGTGCTTCCAATTGAGCTTTGGGTCTAGATACACTCCAAGGTATTTGACTACTGTAGCGTATTCTATCTCCTTATCCCAGAGCTTGAGACACCCAACGGGTTCGGGTTTGTATTTTCTGGTGAAAATCATGGCCTTAGTCTTGCTTGGATTAGCGGATAGACCTCTGGCCTGGCACCAGTCTTGGGTGGTCTTAAGTGCTTTGTCCATGAGCTCCTTAAGTATTGATAGGAAGTTTCCTCTGACTACTATGGCCACGTCATCAGCGTAGCCGTAGACAGAGAGGCCTAGGTTTTGTAGATCTGTTAGGAGTTCGTCTACAACGATGCTCCACAAGAGGGGGGAGATGACTCCACCCTGTGAACAGCCCTTGGTAGGGATTCCCGTGATGGAGGTGTCGCCTTGATAGACGGCCAGATTCCTATTTGATAGCATACTCAATGTCCAGTCAATAATGGTCTCTGGTATTCCTCGTCTGTGCATAGCGTTTTTTATAGTTGCATATGAAGTGGTGTCAAATGCTCCTTCGATGTCCAGGAATACTCCCAGAGCGTAACCTTTCGCCGCTAACTGTGTCTCTATTGTGCTCACCTGGTGATGTAGGGCAGTGTCCGTAGATCTGCCCTCCCTATAGGCATACTGAGCATCAGCAAGCGGTTGAAGAGCTAGGTAGTTGGTTTTCAAGTAGCCGTCTACTAGTCTCTCCAGTGATTTCAGGAGAAAGGAGGTGAGGCTAATGGGTCTGTAGTCTTTGGCAAAGATGTGGCCGTTCCTGCCTGCCTTTGGAATGAACGTGACTCTTGCGCTGCTCCAGGCATGAGGGACGTGTCTGAGGGCTATGCTCGCTCTGAGTACCTTTGTTATAGGGCCCAGCAGCTGGTTTAGCCCTTTTTGTAGTAGGACTGGGTATATTCCATCCGGTCCAGGTGATTTGTAGGGGTCGAAGGTGCTCACGGCCCATTCTACTGCTTTTGGATTAACTATCTTGGCTGCAAGGGCCCACTCCCTGGGCTTGTGGAGCCTCTTGGAGTTCTCCCCTGCGGCAATTGGGTGTGAGGATTCCTGGAAGCCCGGAAAGTGTGTTTCCATTAGGAGCTTCAAGGTTTCCTTGGTGTCGCTTGTGTGTCCCCCCTCTGGTCGTTTAAGGCATCCCAGCTGGGGGCGGTTGTTAGAGCTGAGGATCTTGTTGAGCCTGGAAGCTTCGGAAGCTGTTTCCACGCTCTCACAAAAGTCCCTCCAGCTTCTTCGTTTGGCTTTAACAATGGCCTTGTTGTATTCGTTTCGGGCGTTTTTGTATTCCTCCCAAAGATGTTGCGAGTTAGTGTTGTGATTTCTTGCCCTATTGAAACACCTTCTCAGCGTAAATTAACGAAACTTGAAAATGAATGAATAAATGAATTAACGAAACTTTAAAAAACAACAGCTTCTATAAATCATGTGTGGATTGTAGCTTCTGTTGGGAGTTAACGGGCCCTTGCTGAGTTGGCCACGAAGACCCATTCTGTTCAGGGTTGGTCACACTCACGGGTCAACACCTATTCGAAGGCCTCCACGCATGAAGTGCGAGCCTGGGTAGGACTCTGGCCTTAAGGTTAGTTTTCCTTGGGAATCAACCTTCTTGCGCTCCTGGACGGTCTGCTCACCGTGCGGCATAAGCCAATCGATTGCGCACTCTGACTAACAGTCGGGGGAGTCTGGAAGCAGTACTGTTTCCTATAGAGCGGGGGTGGTTGCGGACCTTACGGCGACTGCTATTGAAACGACCATCGGCTACCCGATCCTGGGTGAACAGCCGGGCAAATGATGCCGTGTTCTGCGATAGATTCGGTATACACCGTTTCACCGCTTCGCAAGGGAGAGGACGAATCGAGAGACTGGAGTAATATGATCGCAATTGGAAGTAAGGGCGTGAGTATAAACCCGCTGGGTAACACTCCTGGCTATCTCGCGGTTAAGGCGTTGGCCTCTTACGGGTTTGTGGCGGAGCTTGACGGTGGACTGTTTTGTCCAAGTCTTCTGCGCTCACTCCAGGGAGATAGAACGACCAATCGTTAAAACTTTCTGAGGTGACGGGCTCGCCCGCTGTAGTCGACAACCAGTATTCAGTATTCAGTATTCAATTTATTTATTCAGAATATACAATAAAAGCATGAATTATGAATTAAAGCTAATTATCGCATATTAGAATTCGTCAGTTTAAATGTAGATATAAAACGATTAAAGCATAAATATTAATTCGACAATAGCGTTGACTAAAGTCGGCTTTACACGGCAGACAAATAAAAATAAAAAAAATAAAAAAATAGAGCTGAATCCATGTACATGAGTATACATATAAAATAGATTATTATAAGAATATTAATAGTCATCAAGCACTTTATACAAAAAATAATCACACAATAGGAAGTATCAAAACAAATTTGGAAAAAACAACGTATGTATATGATCAGGTATGTTACATTACACATTGTAATCTACATATTAAATATTAAATTCATAATATTATTATTAAACAATAAGAACTAAAATGAGGTACCTGAAAGTTACATATTAATGTTATTCCCATTTGAAGGAATTGGCATGCTCAAAAAAATCACCCAGCTTATAGAAAGCATGTGTGGATTGTAGCTTTTGTTTAATAAATCTTTTAAACGCCTTTGTTTCCATCTTTCTTGTGGAGAGTGGTAGCTGGTTAAAGAGCTTATAGCTCAAATATCCAAAGGACTTTTGTGTCTGCGTAAGGCGTACTTTAGGCAGGATAACGTCATCACGTCTGCGTGTATTGCGGGAGTGCTTATTCCTATTTACCTCTTGTTCGTTAATATTTGATTTAGCATAGAGTAGACATTGTAAAATATATTGAGACGTAAAAGTCAGTATTTTGTACTTAAGAAAATATAGTTCGCAGTGCGTGTCACGGGATACTCCTGCCTAGTTGTAGCTACTGTCTAAGGAATCATTCAAACACATTTTTTCCGTTTATTTAGTGGAAAGTGCTAGTAAAGATCTTGAAGCTCAAATGCCTAACAAACTTTTGAGTTTGCATGAGGAGCACTTGGGGCAGGACAAGTTAATAAATTTGCGTGTATTGTGTGAAGAGTGTTGATTCCCGTTAAAGCAATGATCGCTAATGTTAGATTTAACATATTGTACATTTAAAAATATATTCAGCCGTAAAGGTCAGTGTTTTGTGCTGTATCAGTTTTATTATTTTGTACTGCATCACAAAATACTTCTGCAATTACTCTCATTATACTTGCAAAAATGCTACCTTATAACTGTATGTAGTAAAAAAGATTAGAAATTTATGCGGCTTTGAGGCTGCTAAATCTGTATATTTTGCTTATTTTCATTCTTTGATGACATATGGTCTAATGTTTTGGGGAATGGCAGCAAATTCGAAGAGGATTCTTATCCTTCAGAAAAGGGCTTTACGCAGTCTTTACAGAGCTTCTCCAAGAACTTCGTGTAAGCCGTTTTTCATCAAGTCGGGAATCATGACGATGTACTCGTGCTATATCCAACAAAATATTATGTTCGCTCGTAAGCACATATCGGATGTCCCGGCGAATAGCGATTTCCATCAACACAATACAAGAAATAAATTTGATCTACATCTAAATCGGCACAGGCTTAGTAAAGTGCGCAACAGTTTCCTTCATCAAAGCCTGTGTTATTATAACAAGGTCCCAACACATATCAGAAGTCTTGGAGAGAACCAATTTAAAAAAGTCTTATTTAATGGCCTAGTCAAGAATCCTGTATATGACTTAAGAGATTTGGATAATGCTGATTTCTTATTCCAGAGCATCCTAATGTAAAATAACGGATAATTCATGATAATCAACTTTGCCAAAGAACGTAATTTTTATTTCTATTTTTATCGACGACGGCTGTATTGCTAGATTTGACAATTAACTTAAATTTAGATATTTTTAATATACCCTCATCTATTTTCTTGACCATCATATTATTGCCTTGATAATTATGACTACAGACATTGAGCTCTTTTTTTGATCAGCAATTCTGATTATTAGATTATTTTCTATTTATCAATGGTTTTCAAACCAATTATAATTTACTAAAATTAATTTATATTGCCACAACTATATAATGATAGTTAATATTCTTTAATTAATTACATTATTTAAAATTTTAGAGACAAAGACGCATCCAAGTGTAGGAAAGCCTACCTACTGGAGCAGAAATAAATTGAAATTGAAATTGAAATTGAAGTATTCCCCCATATTAGTATACTATACGTCATTTTTGGAATGACAGTAGGCATTACAATTTAATCTTTTGTCGCTCACATGGTCAAAATTTACATATTTTACGCTGGTTTCCGACCTTTTGTTTTGTTAGCAAAGCTTTTGTTTAGCAAACCATTTGTAAATAAGAAGTAGATACAGAAAAGGGCGTATCTGCATATCATGAATTGGATATATAAATAACCCCTCTAATCGCGGGGTAAAAATTTAGTCGTCACTTCTGCCCGGGACAGTTTTTCGCGTGAAGTCGATGGCCTTGAGAAAAAACGACCATAACTTTTAAACTACTATACGAATCGTAAAAAGAATAACTGTAAAATGATCGCATTGAAATTTGAAATATTATAATATTATAACATTATCTCGTAAAACAATTAAGATAATAATGAATAAATATTACAAAGTTAGCACAGCGCGGTGCGCCTTAACCAATATTGATTAGATACCATTTTAGGCATTTGTAAGCATCTAACCAAGAATGGTTAGCTCAAATAGGAAGGGTTAAGACGATATGGTATTTAGGATGTACATGGCGTATCAAATATTATTATGTAATTTTATTTGAATTACATTAAATATGGAGTAAATTGCATAATAATTTTACATATGTGATCGTAGCAATACATGTAAGGCCGGTTACTTGTTTTTAACGTTTTACAATACAATACAATTAACTACTCCAGTAGATAGGCATTCCTACTCTTGGATGCGTCACAAAATTAAATGCTCAAAAATTTAATTATTAAAAACATCACTATCATGATAGTTGTCATGGCTGTAATATTATATTCAATATTACATACTTACAAATAATAAAAATATACTAATGTCATTAAATAGTAAGAGAGGATAATATATATAAAATAGAAATGCAAATTCTATGTAGAATAATCAACGCAAAATAATTTTACCGTCAATCCAGCAATATTGCAAATAATACAATACTAAATTATATGAGAATTACATTTTCAGCTATCATAATACCGTTATATTTAAAATTTTACAAATTTTGCTAATTATCAACATAGAAAATAAACTCGGAATTTTCAAACTCCCTTATATCATAAATTGGGTACAGTAAATGTTTAGCAATTTAAATTAAATTTAATTAGTTGTCTAAATAAGTTAATTCGTTATCTAAATTAGTTATCTAAAAGTGGATGATCGGTAGGAGTAGGGAATCAACGGGTATGGTCGATATTTATTTACAAATACATACATATACAAATACATAAATATACAGGATGTTTGGCAGAAAAACCAACAAATTTCTTTTAGGGATTGGGGAGTTGATTTGCGAGCTTTCGCCCATATACCCTATGTCCCAATTGTCATCGTTTTTTTTAGTCAGTATTTTTTGGTATTATACGAAATTTTGCGGTTCTTATTATAACTTTTTTGCTTATGATAGTAATAGCACGAAATAACTGGTTTTGTATTCTGTAATGTATCGTTTTCTAAATAAAATATTATTTGATGTAAATAAATTCAAGAAAATGACTTATGGGCTTTCCAAAGTCTTAAAAATGTGTAGATATAAGAAAATCGACAACTTCTGAATTCATTATTAAAAAAAAACTAAAAGGTATTTTGAACTTAGCTTTATTTTAAAAAGTTTTGTAATTTATAGCCGTTCCAATGACAGGCTACATGTAATAGAAAACATTCAATATTTGGTCAAAATAAGAGATAATACTTTGTCAGGGCTGAACATCCACTCTAATAATTAAACCGATTTAAAGAAATGCAGTCATCGCATGCATTTCAGAATACAACAAAAGTTATTTTGTGCCATTACTATCACAAACAAAAAGTTATGATGTCTTAGTGTCTATGGTATTATTCAGCATTTTACAAAGGAAAACCATAATCTTGAGTAATGCTTCTGCATATGCCTATGCATATCGCTTACCACAGATTTCAATTAATTGATAATGGCTACAGAATGGTGCTCTAATTGCCAATATATGCTCGTAATTACGTGGTCGTCTATGCACATATTATTAAATTCACCGATCGCTCTGTATATTCGCATTAATTACCTGGGAGATGTTTGCTTTGACTACTAATGGGATGTAGCAGATACTAAATATATCTATTCTTGTTACCTTTCCGGTTTCAGTTGATGAATGTTATACTATTTCGATTCGTCCGAATGTTATACTATTTCGCGAGTGAAGTAGGTCACATGGTCGGAGTTTTGATAATGAAAAGGGACATATTCCGGTCGGCTTATATACAGCGGCGCGCCTCGCCTGACAGCTACGAAGCCCCGCTGACTGCGAAATGAAAGAATTGAGCCCGTTCTCGCGTGCGTTATCAGCCGTTCTCTTAAGCCGAGGCTTATCAAGATTTAAATTGCGCCGACGCCCTGTCTGGAGGCGTCTTCCATAAATGAACTCCGGCGATATTATCTTTTTTTAATAAATCTCCGGAGACGGCCGCGAATCCATTAGATTTTTAAAATTGAAATTGGTGACGCTGACGCAGTTTTAATTAAAATAACAGTCTAATCCATCGCTTCAGGTGATATCAGTTTCATCAAAAACGCGTTATAATGCTGTGAGTATATTAATTAAACAAGAATATGGGATAAGGCACATCGGCAATGGATTAAAGGGCACAGCGACTCACTGGGCAACGACGAAGCAGACGAACTGGCCAAAAGGGGATCAAAGGAAATAGTATATTGACCGGAACCCTTGATGCCTATACCCTAGGGCCAAATAAAAACATGGCTACGCAGGAACACTGACGAAACCCACCCCAAGAAAAAAAACGCAGGATGCAGGCAAACAAAGAACGCGGTTCCGGTAGCGCCTACAAAACTTGCCCGCAACCTCACCAGATTAAAAAGGGACAAAATCCGTAAAGTCATAGGTAATATGACAGACCACTGTTCCTTTAAACAAACACCTGTTTACCATAGGTTGTAAAGACTACGCTTTACATAAAATGTCCAAAATATGGATCGGACATTTTCGTAAGCATTAATGATTAATATCGCAGCTGGCAAAGCCACATATCTGATCGGCCGCCGATAATTTTGAAACGGCAAACCGTCTTGTACCCCGACTCACTCTCTTCTTCTCTGGACGGCGGCGAGTACGCACGCCGGCGGGGCGGGCATCGCCCGACCCCGCCATTAATACAAAAACCGTAGAAAGAGTAGAGCCGTATCGCGTTAAGAGCTACATAATTTTGAAGTGAAAAATCAGCCAAGCAGCCCGGCGGACGACGTTCGAGGATATCTCTGGCAAGTCCCATTAATTCAGTGTATTTTCCAATAAAAAATCCTTACCGCGCGATCTTCTATCGCGTCGGTACTTGCCCCTTTCTAGGGTTTTGAAGGGCAACCGCCGTTTGAACTTACGAGCCATTGTCGACACGTAGACTCAATTTATTTCTTTAAAGGATACTTAAATCTTGTTAATATAAAGTAGGATAACGTGCCTCGACCGGGAAGGTGAATAATAGGGAAATTCCCACGATTCTAATAACCGTGAAACGCGTACGCGCCTTCAGCCTTGGTACAGGCCGGCAAAGCTAGGTCGTTGTACCCATTTCAGGGCACAATTAGAGGAAACCATCGTCCGTGGTACCGAGGGACAAATTAAAATACCCGCGAAGTCGCTCCCATGTCAGCCATCCTGTATTCCTGAAGCCCCATATCCACTCGTTCGCATACTTCTTCATTTTGAACACATAAATCACTATATTATTATTTAAAATTCCACAGTTAACCCTCTCGTCTAAATATAATTTTGAACTCGAAAACCGATTAAGAATTTGTAAGATTAAACCTACGGCCAGAATTTCACATTGTAACATATCTTGTCAATAAATATTGTACAGTCTTCGTCAGAAAACTATCTTTCCATTTCTAAAGGTTTAAGGTAACAATCCGGAATACCCGGAGGGATTCCGACAAGAGGTACTTCCGCAATCGATACATAATATCAGATATCCAATCCTATGGAAGGGACGAAGTTTAATTCATTTTAATTCCGTTAGTCTTAGATTGATATTAAATTATTGGGGATAGGCCCTGCGATAACCAATTTCAAAGGTACATTAGCATTTCGAGGCGACCGACACGTCGGTCACTAGTTAAATTGTTCCGAAACTTAGATTGTCACTATCAAATTACCATAATTAAATCATCTCAATTAAATTGCTTATCCCAAAATATAAAAACTTAATATTCTCGATAGATCCACAACCTAACTTCTCCCCTAAAATAGACACTCCCGTAAACTCAAGGTCGGCTGCCTGCGACGCAGGCACTCTCGCATCAACAGGCGGATAGGTTAGTTTCACCACCCCTGAGGGCTGTAGCTGCCGGCACTGCCTATCCGTTCTGCCTCCAAGTGGTAGGATACCCTAGCCGTCGGGGGTCCTTACGTGTAGTATTGAGTGTTCCGAAGCAAGTAATGAATACGGAACTGGCGCCCAGGTCGTTCTGACACACATACAATGAAAACCCTCACCTTTTTGTTCTCGTATTCGTGAAAATCCTTTCTTTAATCCGAAAAACCTCATTAACGTAGTTTTACAATAATCGGCACTCATTACAAGTTTTGTCGCCCAATCGTGGGGCATAATTTTTTTTCAAACCCTATAAAAATATAGTTTATCGGCCACGCTGGTCGCACCAAGTTTTGGCGCCTCAACGTGGGACAATTTTTTTCAACGCATTACAAGTTTTGGGCCCAACGTAGGGGCAATTTTTTTTTTCAAAAACATTACAAAATTCTGATACCAAGTGGGTACAATTTTTTTCCCTTACCCCGCGCATTAAAAAATTTGGCGCTCCATTTTCATCTAGCTCATTTTTTTAAAGAAATCATATTATACTTTACCCGCCCTTCCCTCCCTTTCTCATACCTTTTTCTTAAAGATTTTATATTTCGTGTTCATTATTTTTTTTGCATACCTCATTTAGGCCCGCAGATTTTTTTTCACAGCGAGCGATTTCTCCTACCTACATCCAGTTCCGCAAATTTATAATTACCCTACATTTTTTTTGGTTCATGCAAACGTACCCCCACAACGGTACATACTACCAACCATACTGAATTTAAAAAAAAAAAAAAACCATTATTGCTTCTTTCATATTTTCTTTTTCTAACTACCTCCAATAATACAATTCGCGCACTATCTTTTCTATTTTTTTTACTACAATACTTTTAAGAAATAACTCTTTCGCAACATACTGTAAAACAGACCACAACGGTAATATAACTCTAAACCATTCCCAATTTACAAACGTTTATTAAATATTGAACATTAAGATTTTCAAAATTATACAAACACAACTGTAAATTACAAACCGCGCCAAAATATTTCTCTTTCTCTCTTCCTTCAAACAATCAACGGACCCATAAGCCCGAATAAATAAATAATATAAAAAATAATTATTTCATATCCTCGCAAAGAATAAAGTAAAAATACAATAACCACTATGATCAAACCACCAATAAAATAAATCTCTTTGCACAAGTTCCATTTTAATTATTTACCTTCAAATATTATACCTCTTATCGCTTGTCGTTATTTATAAAAGTATAAATCGTAACCGCATCACCGGCGCGCCTAAGATAACACGCACGGACAAATACGATTACGACAATACGCATCGACAATACACCGACTCGTCAAACCTACACGCATATACACGCAAGTTCTGTACGGCTAGGCAACTTGTCTCACCGCCAGCGTGCGGCGCGCGTAAAACCTGTTTGCACAAATAGCATCGCCGAACAAAACGAGCCGATTACCTACTCGCGGTAGCCGTCTCGCGCGCCGCGCCTACAAATAATTCATTCGAATACGCGCGCGCACACTACTAACGCAAGCCGCGCGATCATCGAATCATTTCACGCGCCCAAGACCATAGGAAAGCCATGCGAATTGAAAACATTTGAAACACAAACAACATCTTTACGACTCAATAACGCGAACTACAACTATAATCTTTTTAAATATATACTATACTTAGCTCACACAATAATACACACACATAAAAAATCAACAGAAAAACAACAATAACACAAGGACTTAATAAATTTCGATCAACGAAACGAGTTCTACATCAGTAACTTTTTTTTTTTAATAGACGCATCTACACACAAACGAACAATAGATAGAAGCTGCTTCGCAACACAATAACATATTTAAAAAAAACACTAGCCTTCACAACTTTCAATAAAAATAATAAAAAAATAAAACTCGGAATTCGCTCACTACAACAAAAAAAACCTTACACTTAGATTTTTTCCAAATAAAAGACACCGATATAGAAACAACACAACTTGAGCGGACTTTCCCATATACACAGTACATACACTTCTCCTCGCTTCATAAATTTTATAAACAACACACTCAAATTAAAACACCGAGATATAATTACACTGAATACCTTTCACAACTAGCACTCAAAACGACCAATATCTTATAGTCAACACAATTAGAGACGAAATGCTTCGCATGCTGTATTTATATGTATCATTCTCTTTCGCGAAACATCTTCAAAACATTGAAGAAACTCCAATCGTACTACTATTGGCCCGCTATGCAGAGAGAAGTAAAGGACTACGTAAAAAACTGTAACGGAATTAAAATGAAAAAATAAGAACAGCACCGCCACACGGCTTAATGATAACCCCAAAGGCAGTAAATACACCCATGCACACATTAAGTTTAGACCTAATAGGACCCTTACCACGAACAACAAACGGATTCACATACATACTATCGGTAGTAGATATTTCCACAAAGTTCTGCTGGTTATTCCCTCTGAGACAGGCAACATCCAAAAACACCATAAAAAACCTAGAGAACACTATATTTCTAACCTTTGGTACACCTGCGGTAATAATATTAGACAATGCCACATACTTCAGGTCAAAAGAGTTTAAATCCTTCTCAGAAAAATACAAAATCCCCAAGCTGTTTTACGGATGCGTGTACACACCACAATCCAACACGGTCGAGAGGTATAATCAAACAGTAGAGACATCGCTATCAATTTTATCCGAAAAAAACCAAAAGCTCTGGGACAGGTACCTAAACCTCATACAAAACGCGCTAAATAGTCATATTATTTTAACAACCGGATTTTCCCCAGCATACCTAATGTTCGGTCGAGTGCCATTTATTGATGGAAGATACCACTCTCTCCTGAGCTACATTCCAGGGGATAAATCGAAAATAGCACTAAACGGCCCCCAAGAATTCGCAAAAGGTCTACAATCGCTAGCGGATACATACGATGTAGTGCAGCAAAAATTAATGCAATCCTTCCAAAACAACGCCAACAGATACAATTTGAGGAGAAAACACGTAGAGTTCGCAGTCGGTGAAACCGTATGGGCTAAAAACCACACACTTTCCCGGAAAATAGACTTCTTTTCCAGCAAACTCGCGCCTAGGTATTCAAAATGTAAAGTAATTTCCAAGAAATCTCCCACCGCGTATGAGATAGTGGACGAAAATGGCAAAAATAAAGGAATCTATCACATC
This sequence comes from Micropterix aruncella, assembly GCA_944548615.1. Taxonomy (NCBI): domain Eukaryota; kingdom Metazoa; phylum Arthropoda; class Insecta; order Lepidoptera; family Micropterigidae; genus Micropterix; species Micropterix aruncella. The sequence goes on from OX155970.1 coordinate 28,496,509, forward strand.
AGACATCTCGCGAAAAACTAATAGACTCGCAAAGCTCTCACAGGTATTTTCCGCCTAAACACCAAGGGCAATATATATCATTGGCAGACAGGTCTACGCGCGGACAGCGGGTGGTGCGGTGTGACAAGCAGGCACGATGCCGAGGAGAACGAACAAAGTAAAAAGAATTATTAGGATTGACAGGCCGCAGTCGAATATATGCAGCGTTCATATTCCCATAAAGACAAACATAAACTTGAAAAATTATATATATAATCTTACCTTTTTGAAGAGAAAGCCAAACAAACAAACCAAACAATAATAAACAAACAAATAAGAATAAAGTCCCCCCAAAAAATATTCAAACAAACAAAAACCTAATAAATTATAAGAATAAATAAAACAAAATAAAAAATCCAAAACCTACAGAAACGGTAAAAAAGGTCAAAATAATACATCTTCAAATGTCATTAAATATATAAAAAAAAAAATATTTTTTTTTATATATTTCCCCACCTTATCCGGCTAAGCCGTCAAGGTGGATAACTCTATAACATAAATGCCTACAACATGAAACTATTTTTACGACTTCTATTTTATTTATAAATCAAAAATATGTAATTGACCAACCTCCTTCCTTTTTAAAAAAAAAAAGAGCCCTTACGAACGTACCTACGAACAGAGATAATTTTATACCTATATTTTTTCGTGTGAGTTACGCACGGCAACACGCTAAATGCGCGATATTGTTTACAAGTTATTTATTTTTATTGGGTTCGACGGTACCCCATTCATTGCTGAAAGAAAACGTTCACCTTTACACATAATATACGGCCTCATCTGGTGCACTCAAATTAAAATTGACGTCATACAGCTCTGTTGCCCAAATATTATATTTTATTTTATTTCGTACTTTGGTCCGGACAGTCGGCGAGATGACTAATTTAGCGAATAGGTAGTCTCACCGCAACAGATCCGCGATCCGTTACTTATTTATATTTTTTTACTCATATTTATTTACCTTTGTCCTTCGGCAATCGGCAGGAGCCCTAAGTAGCGAATAGGTACTCCACCCGCAAACCGTTGTTGACAGCAATAGCTACAAAAATCTCTCGTTCAATCTTGTTTTTAACAAGACATGGATTTATCCATAACATGAAGCTCGGGTACTCCGGCACTCGAACAGTACGTATGTACACTTTAGGTACTTCGCAATGTTTTCACTAAGAAAAATCGCTCTATTTAGCTTGTCCAAACGAACTCAAACGTAATATAAATACCATACTTAATCGAATTTTAATACCTGTTTTAATATATCATGTTATATATTTTCGAACAATTTTTTAAAGTCAATGATTAATGAGTTGAATAAGAGACAAACCGCTTAAGTATGAAAAGAGATATGAAAGGAAGCCGCTGAATGTTGAAGTAAGAAAAGTGTATGAACTCGGCCGAAATGAAAACGATGAGTCAAATATTTATATTTATTATTCTCACCCAGACAAAAAAAATATTCCATCATAACATGTATAAAATTCAATAAAAACTATGGGAACTAAAGAATTCACACCTCTTACGTAAGTATTCACCCGCATAACACCTGCGTGGAATACCAATATAACGTTAAAACACCACGAGTACAAAAACAGACATTTTCTATAAAAAGAAAGTCTACCCCCAACTGATGTAGCAATGGAAAGCGCACAGTTTGTCTAAAATCCCCATACCAAAATCTGTAGGTACAAACTCCTCACAAATCTTGATAACAACAAAATAATAATAATAATAATGACCTAAATTAAATTGTAAACAAAAAACTACGTCATCATTTTTTTTTTCCTCTTATCAGCTAATTCTGACCGGTATTATCTTATTTACCCATTCACATTTTTTTCCTTTCATTATATTCTATTCGTTATTATAAACACGTTATAAATAAACGCGCCACAACGTAAGTGCGCACATAAATAGCAATAGCTAAAATACCATAAACAAAACCCGGTCCGAAATATAGCAGATTTTTTTTTGTTTTTTAAAAAAAAACGTATATAAGTAAAACTTTCTTCAAACAGAATAAATCTTATACAACTTTAAATATATTCATTCCTTTCCCTCCTATAAAAGGAAAACGAACTCGGTACCATGAACACCTGACATCCTATTTAATCTTTCATTATATTTCTTTCTATTACTTCACGTATTGTGCCTTATTAGCACTGCACCATTTTCATGCATATTATTATTACTATGACACTCGCGTACCAGTTACAGTAAATAACAAGCGGATACGCATTCAAAGGGAACCTAATATTCACCCAGTACGAAACTGTTACAAATATCTGTCAATAGTAACGACGTATTAGCATAAATATACTTGCCAGACAGGAAATACCTGTTACTTTATACTTGCTACAAACAAACGAGCCGAGCCGCGGAGCGGGCGGCGCTTGCGCGCAGATAAGCGAATTCACTCACATGTAAACTTCTTTCGCAACTATTCTTTATTTTTTTTCTATTATTTTCTTATTTGTATTCTCTCTTCTGTCTAAAAAATCGAGTGAAAATGTATATTTATTTTTTTAAATTGACCAAGCACTTTACTGCATGAATCAAGAAGATTAATCTGGAAAGTTGCTTGGCAAAAGAACGCAAATACGTTCCATAGATATTAAGTATTATTAAGAGCATACATTTCTTTTGTTTTATGAACTGTCATAATCTATATCAATAAATTAACAATAATACTTTATAAGTTGCATTACCATATGAGATAGCATTAAGTTAGCGTCTCAGGCACGCACATGTAGGCTAAGATCAAAAGATCATGCCATATCCTACCTCTTAAATTTCGTAAATCACTTTAATTAACTTCTTATTATACTGTGTTTTCGTTTTTTTTTCTAAGTTCTAATTTCTTTAATCATAAATATTTAACGTGGACTTTACCACGAATACAGAGAAACTTTTATTCTTCCAAACTAGAGATTGTCAAATGTAAAGTGTACGTCTTAACAAGGCTTCTCACTTATAAATACACTGAAACTTGCCATGCCCTCCAAACTTACCATTTCACGAGACAAATCGTCATAACCAAGAATAAAGATGCCGAAATATTATCAATTCCAGGAATATGACAAGAAGTGATGCCATGCCCAGCCAAAAAACGTCCGAAACAACCCAGATGCTAAACTGGACGATCGACACAGAGGCAAAGACCGGCGACAAAAACGCTCGGATCCTAGCCGATGTACATGTACAATGGACGCAGCATTTTATACCCAAACACGACACCTACCATGACGACAGTAAAGTCGAGGAATCCTTTACTCGCCACAGGAATACGTCACCTCACGACAAGGTACCGAACTTGCAGCGATAGAAGGACGATGCTACCTAATGGCCAGGATTGCAATCACGCCACCATGGACCAATAGAGACCGTTTGAATCAAGTAACCTGTCTTGTATACAACTCTACACGATGATGGAAGAAGCACCCGCCAGTTCACAGACATTTAGTGGAGTGCGTCAGTGCAATTTCTCTCCTTCAAAGCGCTATACATCAAACTATACAGTGTTCATAGACGCTCATCACAATTTCGCCATATTTGCATTAAAACGAAAGGACGTTCCAATAGTGCAAATTCGCAACAACAATCCGACAAACAATGGATGAAGGACAATAACACCATTGTGGACTCACGCCAAGCATGCTGCGCATGCCATAACCTAACCAATCTTTTTCTTTTTTTGTACGTTTGTTCGAAGGTAAAAACCAGGAGACGACATACAAACATAACCATACTAAGACGTCCTGATGCCGGAACAATTATCAAATTGACAAGGAAACCCAATAAGGACAGGACCATTGGAAGCGGCAGATCCATATCAACAAGGGAGGTTAACTGTACGACATTACCAGAAACCACTTTGCTTTAATATTATCAAAGTAAGGGAGTATGCAATGTTCCCATAACCGATACCTTACCCAAGTTCCTCAGCAATCTCAACTCTAGTAAAAACGGAAACAAAAATTCAACTCCGTTACTTATAGCTATAGGTATAATTTTAATAATTTTTCTTTTTTCTCCTTAAAAATATGACACATTACGTCACATTATTTTCTTTTCAAACTCTACGTAGTTTACTCTACACCACCAGTTTTCTTTTCCTTTCTGCAACTTCGCGCATTTAATGGGATTACACCCTCTAGTTACTAAAACCATAATATTAGGTTAGATTACATTAAATTTTCTATATTTTCTCTCATTCAGCAAACAGGCGAATGAACTCGATGTACCGAGGTACACACTATTAGGTATTAATTTTCGCTTTTCTTTTCTTCATTTTATTATACTTTCTTTCTTTCATTTTCTTTATTATTTTATTATTTACTTCGAGCAGCGTGGGAGCTGCTAACCCCACCTTCTCCGGCAATGTAAAGACTACGCTTTACATAAAATGTCCAAAATATGGATCGGACATTTTCGTAAGCATTAATGATTAATATCGCAGCTGGCAAAGCCACATATCTGATCGGCCGCCGATAATTTTGAAACGGCAAACCGTCTTGTACCCCGACTCACTCTCTTCTTCTCTGGACGGCGGCGAGTACGCACGCCGGCGGGGCGGGCATCGCCCGACCCCGCCATTAATACAAAAACCGTAGAAAGAGTAGAGCCGTATCGCGTTAAGAGCTACATAATTTTGAAGTGAAAAATCAGCCAAGCAGCCCGGCGGACGACGTTCGAGGATATCTCTGGCAAGTCCCATTAATTCATTGTATTTTCCAATAAAAAATCCTTACCGCGCGATCTTCTATCGCGTCGGTACTTGCCCCTTTCTAGGGTTTTGAAGGGCAACCGCCGTTTGAACTTACGAGCCATTGTCGACACGTAGACTCAATTTATTTCTTTAAAGGATACTTAAATCTTGTTAATATAAAGTAGGATAACGTGCCTCGACCGGGAAGGTGAATAATAGGGAAATTCCCACGATTCTAATAACCGTGAAACGCGTACGCGCCTTCAGCCTTGGTACAGGCCGGCAAAGCTAGGTCGTTGTACCCATTTCAGGGCACAATTAGAGGAAACCATCGTCCGTGGTACCGAGGGACAAATTAGAATACCCGCGAAGTCGCTCCCATGTCAGCCATCCTGTATTCCTGAAGCCCCATATCCACTCGTTCGCATACTTCTTCATTTTGAACACATAAATCACTATATTATTATTTAAAATTCCACAGTTAACCCTCTCGTCTAAATATAATTTTGAACTCGAAAACCGATTAAGAATTTGTAAGATTAAACCTACGGCCAGAATTTCACATTGTAACATATCTTGTCAATAAATATTGTACAGTCTTCGTCAGAAAACTATCTTTCCATTTCTAAAGGTTTAAGGTAACAATCCGGAATACCCGGAGGGATTCCGACAAGAGGTACTTCCGCAATCGATACATAATATCAGATATCCAATCCTATGGAAGGGACGAAGTTTAATTCATTTTAATTCCGTTAGTCTTAGATTGATATTAAATTATTGGGGATAGGCCCTGCGATAACCAATTTCAAAGGTACATTAGCATTTCGAGGCGACCGACACGTCGGTCACTAGTTAAATTGTTCCGAAACTTAGATTGTCACTATCAAATTACCATAATTAAATCATCTCAATTAAATTGCTTATCCCAAAATATAAAAACTTAATATTCTCGATAGATCCACAACCTAACTTCTCCCCTAAAATAGACACTCCCGTAAACTCAAGGTCGGCTGCCTGCGACGCAGGCACTCTCGCATCAACAGGCGGATAGGTTAGTTTCACCACCCCTGAGGGCTGTAGCTGCCGGCACTGCCTATCCGTTCTGCCTCCAAGTGGTAGGATACCCTAGCCGTCGGGGGTCCTTACGTGTAGTATTGAGTGTTCCGAAGCAAGTAATGAATACGGAACTGGCGCCCAGGTCGTTCTGACACACATACAATGAAAACCCTCACCTTTTTGTTCTCGTATTCGTGAAAATCCTTTCTTTAATCCGAAAAACCTCATTAACGTAGTTTTACAATAATCGGCACTCATTACAAGGTATGACAGACATCCCTCTATGCAGAGGATGCATGGAGGAAGAAGAAACGCCCCAGCATGTGCTCATGGAATGCAGGAGCGTGGCAGAGCAACGGGCAAGAATACTACAATCTCCAGCGTCTGTCCCGGAGGCCTGTAGCAGGCCTAAACAGGCTGCTAACCTTCTGGGACAGCCTGGGTTGGCTGGAGTAACATAAATAGAAACATGAGCCACGCACAACGGCCCAATCAAGAGGCCAAGTGCGGGAAATAGCCCAGGAAAACTAACTAACTAAGGCACATCGGGAGACTGATTACTTGCATCTGATCAGTAATATAATAGAAATATATACAGCGAGAGTGGAGATGCAATCTTCTGTATAAGTCGACACTGCTCGTATTCAAAAAGCATTCTACTTCTAGCTCTTAAATAAGGTGTTAATTTTTGAAAATTCAATAACTTCGCCTTTATTTTTATCTATCAAGCGTGCTTTCTTTCTCTCTGTTAACAATTGTGTACACAAAAATTCGCGGTCGCTATTAATCACTTGGTACCGATGCGTAGCGTACGCTCGTTGCTCCCGCGAAATTACTGTATTTAAACTGATCCCTCAAAAGTTTTGAAGCGTATTTATGTTGTTTTATCAGACTACTTTATTAGATCGGATATATTTTTTCCTATCAGTCCGGTTTCCGTCCTAGCTATAGCGCCACCTCTGCCCTTGCAAAGTAACTGATAACGCACGTAGAGCTATGGACCTCACAACTCACTTTGCTCGTTCTCTTATACTTTAGCAGCACCTTCAATTATGTCGACTGCGACTTGCTTGTTGCATAAACTCTCGACTGTTTGCAATTCGTTATAATTGGCTCAACTCCTATCTCAGAGCAAGACAACAGCGTATAAAAAAGGCAACTGATCACTTGAATGGGTTAATCTAATATCTGAATTTCTACAATGTGCAGTAATGTCCCTAGTTCTTTAAACAAAAGAATTTCCCAATCCAACCCGGGATATCCGTCGCTGACATGTGAGTAAATTTTAATATTTTAGATTCGCATCAAAAGCCATCCTCTAAACGAATTATTTTACCGAAAACTTTCAAAATTTCCTTAATAATTTGCAAATTTATTCTATGTTGCTTCTCCCATATATTCTTATCATATAACATTTTCCTATCTACTTTTTAAAATATTTCATTTCATTTTATTTTTAAGCGCAAACTTTCAATCCTGTGCCAATGGATGATATTTTCTTTAATTAAAATGAGCATATCAAGCTTTTTTTTCAATTTGATTTCTCAGCTGGCTAATAATAATAATTATTATAATTATTATTATTTTATTCATTCAAAAACATAAATTTACAATTGTATTAGTTGCAGAATCTGCCTAACTAGGCCATAGCCCGTACCAAGGAAGACTCTATGTATGGCAAAGATTTATTCATATACAGATAGTTTTAAAATGAAACATACAAAATATGATAAAATATAAAATAGATAAGCGAATTCAAATTAAACTTATAATTATATTTAAAAATATTGATATAGCATGGTAATGAAAATAAATATTAATATAAAACGTCGTAATATGAATTTTGTAGAACAAAAAAATAAATAGTATTAAAATATAAAAAGAAGTGCAATGTATTACAATAATAATAATGCAGACCTTTACTTCAAAATATGACTTATTGCCTTTTCCACCTCATTTCTACGAAGTTAAAGTAAATGTTGTGTAATTTTAAATTTTAATTGGATTGACTTAGTTTGTTAGCATGTTTTTATAGTTTTTTTTATATTGTTATAAATTTTGGCCCTTATAAAGCCAAAGTGTCTTTAGGCGAATGATGTTCGGGTTTTCTGTACTATGTGTTTACAGGTTGTGGCGCTCCTCGTTGAAATTTTATGCTCAGTTTTAACGTGAATAACTCAGCAACTGTTTACAATATTTTTTTTGATGGAAAATCTTCATGATTTTTAGTTATAAATGCCAAATCACTATTAGGAGACGGCATTCGTTGATGTTAGAACGTGCCTTTCCGCTCGCTATACTTTCTACTCACAAATTCAGTTCATCTCTCAAATCCCTCGAAAAGATTGACGCTTATAAATATTTCAAAAATCCTTAGGGTCGAGTCCGTGTCCAATTTCCTGCCCAGGAAACGGTGGCGCCATGCAATTTTCCTAATAGGTGCGGGCCATCTCTTGGCTGTTATTGTAATTCTGAGCACGCGGCTCTAACAACCCAACTAGCGCAGTAATGCGGCTTTGACCCAGCGCATCTTTTGGCGCAGGGGTAGCAAACTGCGGCTTCTGGAGCGAATATTGCGGATATTCTCTCGCTCTAAATACAATCCAAATCAAGAAGGTGTGTCGCACAGATTTTACTGAGAGTACGACATACGTATGTGTGACTTGTAGTTGCACATATTTGTAGTCGCACACTCCCTCAACTGTTAGTCAGAGTGCACAGTCGATTGGCTTACGCCGCACGGTGCGCAGATCGTCCAGGAGTGCCAGAAGGTTGATTCCTAGGGGAGACTAGCCCTAAGGCCCGAGTCCCGCCCGGACTCGAAATTCATGCGTGGAAGCCGCCGGATGGGTATTGAACCGTCAGTGTGACCAACCCTGAACAGAATGGGTCTTGGTGGAAAACTCAGCAAGGGCTCATTAGCTCCCAAAGCAATAGCAAGCACAGATAGATGTTTCTAATTAATATTTTTGTTACAAGGAAATCACCGGGATTTCCGAAAAAATAGCAAAATTACGCAGCGAAGCTACACTGGTATTATAAAGTGGATACATACGCTATTAGATATGTATTTGTCGCACAAGCGAGTTGTCTATAGCTGGCAGGTTGATCAAAACCGAAACAAAGTCTACAATACTATATTTCTTTTTAAAAAATCCTCAATCTGGGAAAAAACCTAGATTCTCCATCTTTCTTTAAATGTATAATCTTCAATTCCCGATTTATATAATTCTTATCACATACCTTTTAGCCCTTCCAATCGCGAAGAAAAAATCAGCTGTCACTTACGCCCGCGACGTAAATTCGGGGCAAGTAAATTAACTTGAGTAAAACGACTATAACTTGTAAACCACTAGACGGATCATAAAAAGAATAACTGTAAAATGATCGCATTGAAATTTGATATATAAAACATTGTAAGATTATCTCGTAAAACAATTAAGATAATAATGAATAAATATTACAATATTCACGAACTGAAAAAAAGTCGCCTATTCAAATAATTTCGATGTTTTTATCACAAAATACGTAAAATATGCCAAAACTGTAAATACAGTTATATTCTTTATTAAATACTTTACCAAAACTTATATTTTGTTTTACTTATTTGCATACAAAAACATTTAGTTACTCAGCCAAGAAAAAATCGATGTATTCGCCGAATGTCCGACGTGTGATGTCAAATTAGAAATCAAGTTGAATTGAGCATAATATAGCCAATTTTGTGATTATATACGATGTAAATCAAATAATAGCTGTTTCATAAGCGAATTAAACGAATATTACGTCATAATTCGCGATTTTTCGTTATAATTCGGGACGAGAAACGAACATTCTTTGCAACGCTAACGTCAGACTATTTTACGCGATAAAACGTGAAAAAAAGCAGATTTGCTGTCCCAAATTAGAAATTCTCTTTCGCAAATCTTCAATAGAATGCAAATCACTTACGGTTTTGAAGGAAATAGCACAATAATAACACGAAAATCACAAAATCACAGACACTTTCGGCGTTGGCGGCGCGGCGACTCAACCAGACCGCGGGTCGCAAGTGCCGTGGCCGGCCGACGGCGCGGAACTGATTATAAAAATAATTTATTGCCTAACTGTCGTCGATTAGAGTTCGTCCGTTCGACTATTTCGATATCTGTTACTTTAAATATGCGGAAAGGATCGCAATTCGAGTAATAAATCGCATTTTACGCAGCGCGGAGCGCCCTAACCAAAATTGATTAGCTCAAATCTTAGCGTTTGTAAGCGTCTAACCAAAAATGGTTACCTCACATCGGAAGGGTTAAGATTATTTGAAATTTTATTTTTACAATAATTTTAGTTTACTTGATTTTATTTTTCACGGCATTCTTCAACGTATTTTTTAATTTAGCACTAGCTGACCCGTGCCCACTTCGTTGGGCGGTAAAACTTTTTACTTGTGATGAAATTATGAGTGTGGTTTGGTTAGTACTGAGTGCTATGATTTATTTGCTGACTGCCAAAAGAAGGGTTATATTTTTACTGCATATGTATGTATGTATTTGCATGCCAATTTGACTATATTACCATTATTTGTGAGTGTCTTCTTGTGAGTGTCTTATTTGTGAGTGTCTTATGTCTTTAACCATTTATGCAGTAAAAGTGAAATTATATGCATTAAAAAAGAAAAGTCTTTTGTGTTATACTTGAGACGATAAATTTACTTATTTTGATATGAATTTTATAACTGTTGATATGACCAATAAACATGACCTAACGATTTAAATTATTTGTTTAATATAAAAAACTACTTTTTGTGACTTAAATATAAAATTTTGACATATGCTGTCGCTGACTTTTTTGTAGGCATTATCAAGCTCTATCAAGCACTTCTCTAGAACTTAATCATACATCTCTCATCGTTATAGCAGCGTTAGTTAGAAACGTTTTCGTTCGACCGTTTTTTTCCGACTTACTTTGGAAATCCGACTACCACGAACAAGGCTTTTCATTTTTCAGATTAATATATAGCCTATGAAACTCACAAATAACGTGGCTTTCTCTTGGTAAAAAAAAATCTAAAATCGTTTCAGTAGATCGAGATATTACTTCCTACAACATCACAAACTTTACCTCTATATAATATTATATTAGTATAGATTAGGCAGTACTTAATTATACGAATTTGAGCCTACCTTAGTGCGGACGTCTCGTGCGATTCAGTTAGGTTAGGTTTAATTTATTTGTATGGATTGATAATATGACCAATAAACATGAACTAACGATTTAGATTATGTTTTTAATATAAAATACTACTGTTTGTTACTTAAATATAAAAGTTAGACATATGCTGTCGCTGACTTTTTCGTAGGCATTATCAAGCTCTACAACTTTTCTCTAGAACTTAATCATTGATAATATGACCAATAAACATGATCTAACGATTTAAATATTTTTTTAAATATAAAATACTACTGTTTGTTACTTAAATATAAAAGTTAAACATATGCTGTCGCTGACTTTTTCGTAGGCATTATCAAGCTCTACAACTATTCTCTAGAACTTAATCATATATCTCTCATCGTTAAGGCAACGTTTGTTAGAAACGTTGTCGTTCGATCGTTTTTTCCGACTTACTTTGAAAATCCGACTACCACGAAAAAGTCTTTTCATTTTTCGGCCTATGCCTATGATAATCACAAATAACGTGACTTTCTATTGGTAAAAGAATTATCAAAATCGGTTTGGTAGATCCAGAGATTACTTCCTACAACATCACAAGCTTTACCTCTTTATAATATCAGTATAGATTTGTAGGCATTATCAAGCTCTACAACTTTTCTCTAGAACTTAATCATATATCTCTCATCGTTAAGGCAGCATTCGTTAGAAACGTTTTCGTTCAACCGTTTTTTCCGACTTACTTTGGAAATCCGACTACCACGAAAACGGCTTTTAATTTTTGTATATATAGCCTACCACACTCACAAATAACGTGGCTTTCTATTGGTAAAAGAATTTTCAAAATCGGTTTGGTAGATCCAGAGATTACTTCCTACAACGCCACAAACTTTACCTTTTTATAATATTATATTAGTATAGATTAGGCAGTACTTAATTATACAAATATGAGCCTACCTTAGTGCGGACGTCTCGTGCGATTCAGTTAGGTTAGGTTTAATTTATTTGTAACAGTTATTATGTTTTTTTTTGTGAAATAAAGAATTTGAATTTGAATTTGAATTCTATTCACGGTATTGTCCATATAAATGCGTTTCTTTGAAATGCAATTATTTGGAAATTGTCATTTTTGACTCACGAAAGTTTGTCGACTTCTGCACTAGTGGCTGTTATACAGAGCCTCACCGCGTACTTGCACCTTGTGGCAGGGGAAGAACCTCGCTGTGACTTCGTTAGTGATATTGTAGCTAAGGTGCTGGCTAGATATATCGGCCTTGTAAGCGCTTGCGTCATTAATAATAGAAAATTTTAAATTATGGAAAGAATCGTATCAGTGCACATAATAATTCTAAATCTAAAAGTTTAAAACACTCTGGTTGGAATTAAACAACTGTTTTTTTCCAACTTGTTGTTTGTTTTGCTTTCGTAATGGGATACTCGAATACACGTTCCGCGCCGGATATTTTATCCCACAGTCATTTTCCTGGGGGAAATGCAAATTTAAGAAAATAAACTCCCATGACGTCACTTGTATTTTTCCCATTAAATATTCCGTCCGCTCACTCCGGGAAAATTAACAGGATTACTCGCTACAGGAGCGAGATTTGCATACAAAACGCCTATTCTTAGCAACGGGAATTGTTACTGCTTCCAGGCAAGCTCCTATAGCATTAACTCAAGCAAACGCCTTTACAGAATCAACGGCCCGTAATATAGTAATTAGTAAACGGCCCGACACCACTCGTATTAAATTTCTAGCAGGCTTATGGGGAATACTGGAAACTCTCAACAAACACTGACTTTCTCCAATCAAACTCGCTACACACAAAATACAAAATATGATTTTAAGGGGCTCTCTAGACGATCAAGCATGCTTGACAAGCTTCGCGTCTCCGGCAGGGAGGGGATCGTAAACCGCAGGAAATATACAAATATTTTTTTGTATTATTTACCAGAAATGCCTGATTTTGTAGTTAAACTAGGGAGTCACGTTAATTAGACGTAATTAATTGATAAATGACGTGACTCCCTGGTATAAAACTACAAAATTAGGCATTTTTCGTAAATATCAAAAAAAATATTTGCAAATTTCCTGCGTTTTACGATCCCCTACCAGCTCGCGAGGCTATGCTTGACAAGCATGTTTGATCGACTATAGAGCCCCTTATACTATACGTTCGAAGTCCATACGACCAATACGTACTGATTGGCACGCTATTCTGTGCTAATCAGTATGGGAAATAAAAAATCTGTTGTATCACTCCAAAACTTTCCCGGAAAGTAGCCAAGGACTGATTTCATCTGAATATTAATCTCATAAGTAAAATAGCTAAGCGCCCTCTCTCAGCCGGCGGGCTATTGCGACGCCTCAGGCGGCGCGATTCGTTTCTCGGCTAATGGCAGTTTTAGGCCAAGCGCCAATTGATGACGTTGATATTTAATTCCCTTGGAGTAAATGGGTATTTTCATGGATGCATCTGTCTCTTTTGCAGGATTTTCGGCGACATCGACCTTAAAGTACTATAACTACGAAACTACTACACCAATCATAAAAAGAACAACTGCACAATGATTGCATTGAAATTTCGAATATAGAATATTGAAATATCATTTTGTAAAACAATTAGATAATTATGAATAAATATGAGAACGTCAAAGAAGTGAAAAAAACGCGGAACCAGATCTGGTCGTATCATACTCAACGGATAATTGTTTCAGAACCAGATTTGGTCGTATCATACTCAAGGGGTTAAAATATACACCGGAATTTAAATATAATTAATTTAGCTTGTATATAAGATCTTCCCACCGAAATTCGGTTCCCTAAGCAATATATCGAGATCGATATATAACTAGTGCGCCTCCTGGTGGACCAATATTAGCCAAATTTTTTCTACTTTTGCCATGACCAAATAATGCTAAGCATACAAAATTTCAGCTCAATCGGATTTATCGTTTGGGCGCTATCGTGGAGGAAAAGACACACAGAAAGACTTCAATCTGGAAATGGTGTTAATCGGCTCAGAGGGCCTCAAAAAAGATATTTGCTTCTCCATCTAAAAAAAAATATGGCGCGATCTCAATACTTTCCCTCTTGGTCGGTTGTTGGGCCGGGAAAGTAAAAATGAAAGCATATATTACAGTGTTTTCCTACATTACTGAGAAGACAGGTTACTAGGAAGAAGAAGCAAGAAAGAAGGTGAAATAAAATTTATAACCATTCCTAAGGACGATCTTTTTCAAGATTTTATAAAAAGCTTTGAATCCATTTTGTTATTTCATAAAATATTACTTTTACGCATTTATGTTATTAATTTCTGACTTATTTTTGTTTTATTATCGTAACTGTCCTTTATTAGTATGAACTTTACTATACAAAATTGTTACATAACATTACCTACATTACATTTTCGTCGTGTCCAATTGACGGCTATAGGCTTTGTACACAAAACTGCGAATCGTCACGATGCGAATTCGCAACGCAGAAAACTGCCACACGAATTGGTTTGATGCGATTTCGTGCGGCAAGGCCCTTCCACGATTTGGGTGACCGTTCCTTCGAAGACCGTCAACCGTACTGAACGTATTTTGTAAAGTAGGTGGTGACATGGATCCTATAAAGAAGTGCTCACTTCTGTTATTGCTAAGAAGATACAGAAAAAAGAAAAAAGATTTTGATCGCGATGCGAATCAATTTGCAAGTTCTTACGATGCGTCGCCCGAGCTCGCAGATTTTTAGGGGCTCTCTAGACGATCAAGCATGCTAGTCAAGCATCGCTTCGCGGGCTGGGACTAGATCGTAAACCACAGGAAATATGCAATATCTACCAATAATGCCTAATTTGGTAGTTTTATCCCATGGAGTCACGTCATTCATTAATCAATTACGTCTAATTAACGTGACTCAACGTCTAATTAACGTAGTCAAGAATTTAACTACTAAATTGTCAAACTATAAATTTAATTATAAATAATCAAAATAGAAGCCTAATATTTGAAATAGTCAATAATTCGAAAAGATACGTAGTAACATTTTCATCGTAATATTCAAATTGTCAGTAAAATGTTAAATAATCAAATTACAGCTACATCACGCATTTAAAAACTAAAAGTACAAATATAAGACAAAATAAAATAACCAGAGAAAGGGGCTCATATTTTTTAAGTCATTTAAATGGGCTCAATATTTCAAAAGTTATAGCCCTCAAATTCGGCCAGATCATAGAATGGTGGCCTATCAGCATCGCCTTGATGTTTTTTGTTTATTTTACGTCCTCCAGCTGTTTAACAGCGGTAGGGAGTAGATTATAGAATTTAATGTTTAGGTATAAGTAACTTTTCTGTCGTTTACCAGTCGTATTCGGAGTACGCATAAAAGAGAGCTACCACGGGTATGATGCGAGTGAATGTCTGCATTAACTGCTGTTTCTGCGAGGTGCTGTCTAGCATACATTAAACACTGGTATATGAACGCCGAATACATAGTAATTATCCTTGCCTTACTGAAATATTATTTGCATGAGGTCCTGGTCGTTACCTGATACAGGCTGCGCAGTGCTCTCTTTTGCAAAAGAAAGTGTTATATATTAATTTGTTTACATAAACATTTAGTCACTATAACGCTGATGCTATGGTCGTAAGATATTGCCACTTGACAATAGGTCCATCATGTTGTATATTGTGAGTGTGCAAAAAAAAACAAATAAACAAAACAAACTTTCAGAAGATATCGTCATTTCAGAACACATCATAATTTAACAAATATCATCTGTTAAAATATTGTATTTTTAAACAATAGCGTACTTTTAGAAAATATGGTATTTTGTTAAAATATCATTGTTTTATAAAATGTTATATTTTGGTAAATATTGTTCCTCTCATAATAACGTACTTTCAATAATATTATACTATTACAATAGTGGACATTATAATAGAATAGAATAGTATCGTACGTATAAGAATAGAATGTATTTTCAGAAAATAACATACTTTCAGAACATATCATACTATATAAATAGGATAGAAAAAAAATTACCGCGTGAAATTTGTAGCACCCGACGTTTCGGTGACGTTGCAGCCGCCGTTGTACAGCCGCTATTGTCCGAACGCCGAACGCAAGGACGTAAGACAGGATACAGTGAGTGTTGTGTGCAAGACGGATTTTCGAAATTCGCGCGCTCCGAGCCCCCCCCCCCCCCCTCCACCCCACCACCGTTATAATCTACGCAGTGGCGGCAGCGGTATGCAGCCTACCCGCAAAACAACGGATTGACAGCTCTTTTAGTCTACCCTGGACAACGGCGGCTGCAACGTCACCGAAACGTCGGGTGCTACAAATTTCACGCGGTAAATTCGTTTCTATCCTATTTATAATGTCAAACAACCGCGATAGTCTTCGATTTTATATATTATACCATCATAGAAAATCGTTATCTCTAAAGGATATCTGACTTTTATAAAATATGGCATTTTTATAGAATATTGTATGTACCTACTGTCCCAAAATATCCTTATTTCATAAAACAGACAGTGTTTATGAAATAAGTCGCATGCGAAATAACTAACATGAAAAAAGTTTACTTATGAATATAAGTACCAAAGACTGACATGTGGGATCGCATTCCACTGATGGAGTCTAACGCATATATTGTATGTACATTGATTACTATTGATACTTGAAAAGAGGAAAATAATCCGCGAAAGATTCATGTAGAGAGTAGTGATCTGCAATGTGTATTAGCTTTTTATCGATGTGGCACAGATTAAAGCAATAATAAAAAAAGTTTTCGAAATAATAGTATTCTAAATATGACAAAAACGCAAGTTTATTATGGTAACTCCTTTCTATTTAAATTTAAAGCAGAAATATCGTATAGTAACATAAATGGTCCAACCTGAGGAGGTAAAACAATCTGGCGCCAAAAGCCTGTTGCGGTTCTTAAATGACTAGAGGCTTAGCGCAGAACTATAGTAGGTGGCGAACACAATAGATCAGCAATGGTCGCAGTGTTACAAGGCTCATAAAGACCTTAGAAAAGCCCCACACAATAAATAAAAAGAACATTAATGTTTTTAATTTTAGCGAAATCGCTGCGGTTTTTAAAGACCAAATTTATGGAAACCCCAAAATAAGTCATTCTGAAATCGCTCTTAAGAGAAATTGCTCTTAATCGATATGCTTTCCTTGTTATTATTCTCAAGTAGCAAAGGAGGTTAAAAGGAGGCCTTCTTATTTGAGAGTCGTCGCATTATTTCATCTTTACGTAAGCTGCAAATTTTTCATAAGAAAAGCTTGAAATCCGTCAGTCTTATGTCGTTATAACTTACCGCGTTTTGCCTATTGATATTCGGATCACGTCCTTCGAAGGCTTTCGTAATCAGGTCGTAATAAGCTGACGTCACTCGGAGAAGGGAGCTCCGGCAAGTGCATATTAATATCACTCGCTTGAGATGACATCGCCAATAGGAAAAACTTTTCGGGGTCTCTTGTTGATGATATACTTTAGGCGTGCCGAAACGCCGAAACCCCGACGCTTTAATATTGACTTTCGATACGCGGCACCGCCACATGGAATTAAAGTGGCGGGTGCGTTTTTCGATGCCGTTTCCTATCTCGCTCTAGGCGTAGTGCTCCGTCTCTCTCTTGCTTTTCTTGACTTCTCACTGTACTGTTCTTCGCGCATCGGAACCAATCGAGAGACCGGAGAAATCTGGTCACAATTGGAAGTTAGGGCGCGAGAGTCGGGCCCGCCAGGTCGCATAACTGTTAGGTAATCTCGCCGTAAGGCGTTTGTCTCTAACGGGTAGTGGCGTAGCTAGACGCTGGATTGTTTTGTCCAAAGTCTTCTACGCTTTATGCAGGTCGATAGAACGACTAATCGTTGAAACTTCCTGTGGTGACGGGCTCGCCCGTTGTAGTCGACAACCCAAGTTGTTCTTCGCGCATTTCCGGGCAGCTAACGGCTCTGTGCAGCTTGAGCCATTTGACCTACTCGTTACCTTGGGTCGGCTCAACTCCCGGTTGAACTCTCATCTGGTAGCCTCCTCGAAGAGGGACGAACATAGTAGAAGGACTATGTTTTCCCTATTACGGCTGTGTCATGAGACAGGTGGGATCAGATCCTCTGGAGGAAGACCTCGGGAGCCGCTGTGCGGCTACATAGAATAACCGGGGGCACCTGGAAACGGCCGTATACGTTTCCTAAGCAACTAGAGCTGTCGACTACAACGGGCAAATCTGGAACCTCAGGAAGTTGTAACTATATTGATCGTTCTTTCCCTCGTGAGGTGAGTGCAGAAGACTTGGGGTTAAAAACAATCCACAGTCTAGCTACGCCACCTGCCCGTCAGAGGTCAACGCTTTAATGCGAGGCACCAGAAAAGGTACCCAGCGGGCAGCCTCGCTTCCTGACTATTTGTTTGGAAGGATATCTCTGTCAGAAACGTTTCCTAAGCAGCAGGGGTGTTGGTTGACCTGTTGTCAGCTACACTTGAAATGACTCATTGGCCACCTGATCCTGTGTAAAAGACTAGCAATGGGCGCCACGGTCCAAGATAAATTCAAACTGAATTTATCACGCTAACATCAGGTAAAGGCAGAGAAAGCGACTTCGAACCTGCGACCGAATTGGAGGACCAAAAAATCCGTCCAAATCTGGTTATGAGGGCGGGAGGCCTTCCCGCTGTCTTCACTTCCCAGTGGCTCGTGGTAAGGCTTTGGACTATCACGGGCATGTTGGCGTAGTTAAACGATGAAATGTGTTGTCCCTCAGTCTGCGCGTTCACTCTATAGTTGAATAAATGATCTAATATCGTTATAACTTCCTGGGATGGCAGGTTCGCCCGTATTAGTCGACAACTCTAAAGTGCTCGCATTGCCCCCGCAGGGAGTACACGGCTACTATCAGAGTCCAGCCCTGCTTGCCATGTTTCCCAGAGCAATGATTTTAACGGTACCATTGAAAAGCTTGTGTTCTAAATATATCAGTTTATTTTTGATCCGATCTTTTTGTAAGCGAGTTGATAAGTGAGATAAAGAAGTTTCTTATAAGGCTTTATTTAGTTAGTTTCGTCGATCGCATCCTTTCCTGTCTCCACATAAGCGCATTGCCCTAAGCGATGATTCCTGTGACGTTTGGTTGTTTGATAGCTAAAGATATTTTGAGTATGTAACCCTGCTACAATATAGAATATTCCCTTGGCGTTTCGGAAAATCCAATTAAGATTGGCTACAAGACGAAAAGTATAAAAAAACTGCAAATTTTATAAACTTACTAGATGACCCGGTGAACTTCGTACCACCTAAAATTGATTTGATTGTAACTCTTCATAAGCGTTAATTAGTCCTAATCAATCTTCCAAATCCAATTCATTGAAATATATAATATGGCTGAACCATGTACGGTTTGAGTTTCGTTTGGTTATTAAATGAAAGTCGTTTGTAATTAAAATAAACTCAATGTATTTAATTTAGATGATGAAATATAAATGCAGTTCACATTCAACACAAAACATTCTGGTACTATTTTATTCGTTTTGTTTTCCGGCGCGTAAATAAACAAAAATGATGACTTTTCGACAGATGGCTTGGCGAACATAGGATATACAGTTGTCCACGAGCGAAATACGGAAATTCCAAGTTAATTCCGCAAACTTCAAACACGCGTGATTTGTCATCGTGAAGGCCAGACGCAAAGGAAATTGGAGCCGTTTAAAATCGAAAGGCAAATCCGTTGATTGATGTTGATTGTCGAAGTTGATTGATGTTAGGCAGCAGGATGTTAGATCGTTATTATATGAAATGGCCGATTCTCGATACTGGCTATTTTGAATTAAAATATCTATAGTCCAAGCATATTAGATCTAAGCTTGTCGTTTCCAGGAAAAATGTCCGGAAGTATTTTTCTCAGCGGTTTTATATGTATTTTGGACGCTGAATCCAACATATATGTATTTTGGACGTTAATATTTTTTTATCTTTAAAGATCGGAGCACAGTGATCGTCTCTTTTAACGCAAATATCTTCCTGATAGCTTGCTTTTGCAGTATAAAAATACGATGGCTATCCGGTGCATTACTCCATGTTAAGATACCATTAACCATCAGAAATTTTATTTTTCGTATGGCATAAATAGCAGAACACAGTTCCTTCGATATCCTCAATAGGTCCCTCAATATGCTCACTTTGTGAGATCAAACAGTAGGACCAATTTCACTCACTACACTGGTATAATCTTTAGGTAGCTACTAGGAATAATATAGGGTAAGGAGTAGCCATGCTGTACGAAGTACTCATTACTACGCTACGCCTCCACAGTGGGCCGCCTTAAAAAACCGGAAAATTAAATTACGGAGAATATTCATCGCGGCAAATCCGGGCGGCTGCCTACTCCAAAGCCGGAAAAGCCCGCTTTCCTTGAATGTGGAAATGTGCCCGGCTAGTTTATGAGAGACGAGGAATTAGTGGGGGAATGAACTTTTTCAATTTGACGGAAGGCTCTCGGGGCCGCAATATCCCACTCAAAACGGACAAACTTCGCCTTATTACCGACCATAAACCTCCCTATGATAGCCAATTATATAAAGTCATAAAAAACGGCAACATTATGTTTATAAATTTCAAATAATTAAGGTGAACCGACAAGCCACACACTTACACATATGTTTATTTTATTTAATTTTTATTTTATAGTAAACTTACAGATAGTAAACACATTATACTAGTATTTTTAAAACTATGAATAGTTTACAATGCTTGGATTACAAATTAACATAGAAATAACATGAACACGATGATAATAGAAAAATGTAATAAGGTTCATAATAATATAAGGATAAGAAAGGTAATAATAAATTAAGTTGTTAAGAAATAATTTTATTAAAATTAAGAAAGGTAATAATAAATTAAGTTAGTTCGAGAAAGGGATATATGAAGCAAAATAGAAATATGAATAATTGGATATCAATATTTATAATACATAATATTAAGTAATATAATAGTATGTTAAAATATAATAATTATAAAATACAGTACATTAGGATAGAAGTTAGTAAAATATTAAGAAGTAGGAGATAGGCTAGGTATGATCGAATCTTTAATTAAATTTGTGAGGGACCACCCCTCACTAGACTCCAGGATTGTTCGGTGTGAGGTGGTGGTATCAGCTTACGAGTTATCTCCGTATTGAAAGGCGGTTTTGAATGAAGTAGAAGGAATTTATTGATCGAAGGTTTGATATTGCCAGTTATAACGCTTCCCGAACAGTTTACGTTGACGCGAGTGTATAGATGCGCGACCGCGGTTACGAGGATATATGGATGAGGATTGTATGTGTGCTCCTAGTATCTTGTACTGGGCACGGCTCGAGTCTGTGGGATTACAGACTGATGCTTCGAGACTAGGGAGGATAAGGAAAGGAAACCAAGGAGCCGGATTCGTTGACACACCTCGTGAGAAGGGTACCGAATATGCCGTCGCAACCTTGGGGGCAGGTGATCACTCGGGGAATGATATGTGACCGAGAAGCCGGGACACCGAAGTGTGCCGTCGCTATCTGGAGACATGATCACTCGAGGAATGATAATTTGGTTGCTTTTGCGCCAGTTTATATAGGCCGATCAATGATACAATCCAAAAATATTCCGAGTAAAAGTATTGTGTCATCGTGCTGATTCATAGCTTCGGGTTAAAATATTAGCTGAATTGTGTCAGTGTATTGCACTGGAAATCGATGCATTTGTTGATCGCATGTAATGGACTTAAGGCCCGTTACAGTTTCCGGCTTAAATGCTAACGTACTGGACTATATGGCGATTAGACTACAAAAAAGTAGAAAAAGTCGAAAAAGTAAAAAAGTCGAACCCCTTTGTTGGATCCAAAAGTCAAAAAAGTCAAAAGTCTAAAAAAAAAAAAAAAAAGTCAAAAATGTCAAAAGTCAAAAAAGTCGCAAAAGTCAAAAAAAAGTCTAAAAAGTAGAAAAAGTCGAAAAAGTAAAAAAAAGTCAAAAATGTCGGAAAAGTCGCAAAAGTTAAAAAATTCGAAAAATTCGCAAAAGTCGGAAAAGTCGAAAAAGTCGAAAAGTTCGAAAATGTCGGAAAAGTAGAAAAAGTCGGAAAGGTCGAAAAAGTCGAAAAACTCAAAAAAGTCGAAAAAGTAAAAAAATCGGAAAAGTCGAAAAGTTGAAGTCGAAGTCAAAGTTGATTTCGATTTTCGAGTTTTAAAGGGTGTCGCTAGGTTGGGGGGGGGGGGGGTTGTTGTTGTAGGATGATATTGATATTAATATTCAGATTAGAAAAGAATAATGATATTAATTAATATTTAGATGAATTACGATCCTGGCTACTTGACAGGAAAGTCTTGGGGTGACACAACCGTTTTTTTTAATGACATAACCACGAATTTGGACTCAGTTTGGGGATTTCAATACTGTAAAGACCTCATGGAAATTTCGATCGATTTGAGTGAGCGTGAAAACAATTCCGTGTCGTTTTACAGTGTCCATTACAATGTCGAGAAGAAGAGATAACATAGATCGACGAAGTCAGTCAAATGTGCGGCAAGCTAGGCACTGATGTGAGATGATTCCATCATCTCGGCCGAAATACAAGATGAAGCGGTTAATCCGAGATTGCTTGCAGTGGTGCCTAAGAATATGATCTATGGACTTCGCGAAGTTTATAACAACATCTCGCCCTGTATGCTCGATAGTAACTGTTCCAGGCGTTACCCGAGAGACCTGATTGCTAACACCATCACAGGCAATGACGGATACTCATTGTATCATCGCCGATCCGTTGCGGACAATGGGCGATCTGCAGTTGTGAGTCAAAGGGCAAGATGTAAATGTGGTCAATCGTTAGATTGTGCCTTATTGTCCAAGGCTTTTAAAGCGCTTATCAATGTGGAATACTGCAACTTCATCAACTCGATAAATTACATATGCAAATACGTAAAATAAAGCGATATGGCTGTTTTCGCTGTGAGAAATTCAAACGAGGTGTATCTCAGTATCAGACGTGTCGCTATGTCAGCAGCAACGAGGCGATTTGGCGCATCTTTTTCTTTGCGACATACCTACGAAAGACAATCTACAGTTGTACACTTAGTAATTCTGGAAAGCGGAATTTAGATTCCCCGTGCGTCTGGCCTTCACCATGACAAATCACGCGTTTTGAAAGTTTGAGGAATTAACTTGGAATTTCCGTGTTTCGCGAATGGACAACTGTATGTCCCGTGTTCGCCAAAGCATCGGTCGGAAAGCCATCATTTTTGTTTATTTACGCGCATGAAAATAAAACGAAAAACATATTTATCAGAATGTTTTGTGTTGAATATGGACTGCATTTATATATTATCATGTAAATTAAATACATTTAATTTATTTCAATCACAAACGACTTTCATTTAATCACCAAACGAAACTCAAACCGTACATGATACGGCCATAATATAGATTTGAAAGAATTAGATTTCGAAGGTTCATTAGGATTAATAAACGCTTATGAAGAGTTACAATCAAATAAATTTTAGGTGGTACGAAGTTCACCGGGTCATCTAGTCCTATATAAAAAAGGAGATAGATGGTACTAATTACTAAATGTTATTATTGTTTCTATTGCTAAAATTTTGGGTTTTTTTAATCAATTTAGTCCTATATAAAAAAAATATTATAAATGTTATAATCGCCGGCCAAATAAATTGCTGTTGTTTTGCCGCCCGTCAGGTCGGGTGGTGAGGTACCGAATGGTTTCGTGCAGCTTGGGCCATAGGATCCTTTGTGATTTCGGGTCCGTCCAAGTAACTCTTCGGCTCGTATTCAGTAGCTTTCTTGTATGGAAGACCCCGGGATGGACTCTGGCGTCCCTGGTCTCACGGCCGGCGGATCGGTTTCACGGCCGGCATTACTGGACGGTTTGCGCACCGTGCGGCGTTAGCTAATCGTTTGTGCAGTCTTACTAATTACTAAAGGAGTCGGGAGGCTATGGTAATATATTGTTTCCTAAGCAGCGGGGTTGGATGTTGACCTGCCGTCTTCCTTTCTTGAAAAGTCGGCTGCCTGATCCCGAATTCTAAGCCGGGCAACAGATGCCATGATCCGCGATAGATTCAAACTGAATCAACGCTGGAATTACGACAGGAAACGATCTCGAGCCCGTAACCAGTCCGGTGGACTGGTCCCGATGGTTAATACCAGACGGAGATATCCTGCCATAACTGGTAGCCAGGGGGCGAGGTGGTAACCCGCTGGGTAACCTTCCTAGTGCCTCGCCGAAGGCGTTGGTCTCTGGCGGGTTCGTAGCTGTGCTGGTCTGTAGGTTTGTATCGTCCCAACGTCTTCTACGCTCACCTCAGGGCGGGCCACACGATGCGGTTCGTCTGCGGTGCGGCGCCTGAGCGGGGTCGCTGCAGCGTCCTACATAAAAATATCCATGGTATTCCACACGGTGCGTTCCGGCTTCACGCCGTACGAAAACAGGTAATATGCGCCGGAGCGGCACCGCTCAGTTGTTAAGCGCAGTCGAAGAAGTGTACACGCTTGCTTGTTACATTTGTTTTCGCGTATTTTTGTTAATTTTTAATCGAAGTATTTAAAATGAGTAGTCTACCACCGCTTTTTATTAAACGATGCTCCCCGGAAATTATTCCGCCAATATTACATATCTTTACCGAATCTGTGCGAACCGGCGTTTATCCTGAGAAATAGAAGACGGCTCATATCCTCCAATTTTTAAGTCGGGAGATAAAAGCGAAGTCAAAAACTATCGGCCTATATCGAAACTGAGCATTTTTGGTAAGCTATTAGAATATCTCGTGTGTCGGAGCGTTTCATCCGCATACAAAAATATCATAATACAACAGCAGCACAGTTTCATTGCCGGTCGGTCAATTAACACTAACTTATAAAAACTACATAGCTAACGCTCTGGACAGCCGCAAGCAAATGGACGTGAT
Organism: Micropterix aruncella; assembly: GCA_944548615.1. NCBI lineage: Eukaryota > Metazoa > Arthropoda > Insecta > Lepidoptera > Micropterigidae > Micropterix > Micropterix aruncella. The sequence goes on from OX155970.1 coordinate 28,521,411, forward strand.
ATTTACAGATTTTTCAAAGGCTTTCGACAAAGTGAATACCTCATTGCTCTTGCAGAAGTTATACCGTTTAGGCATTCACGGTTCTTTGCTACGATGGATGGAATCATACTTATCGAATCAATCCCAATTAGTCCAAGTAAACGGACATTTGTCGAAAGCCATCGACGTCACCTCCGGTGTGCCACAGGGAAGCCATTTAGGGCCTGTATTATTCACGCTGTTTATCAACGACATCGGAAAATGTTTCAAGAAATCGCAATTCTTACTTTATGCTGATGACCTTAAAATTTTCAAAACTATTGCTTCTGCTGATGACTGCTATGATATTCAAGCCGAGCTAATAAATTTACAAGAATATTTCGTAACGAATAAACTGTACTTAAACCTAAATAAATGCAAAGCCATGTCTTTTTCTAGATCTCATCGGCCTACACATTACCAATATGATATTAACGCGCATAAACTGGAAATAGTTTCTGAATTCACTGACTTGGGTATAACATTTAATAGTAAACTTAGCTTCAATACTCATTTATTTTTTATTTATTTATTTATTTATAGTATTACACAAGTTCGTTTGTACAGTTTACCATATCATGTTGTATATATATATATGAGACGTTAGCAAAAAACTGATTCTCGAGGAGATAGAGTAATGAATAAAAGTCGCCTAACTAGGCCAGGGCCTGTTCTAAGGCAGACTTTATAAAATATTGTTTAGCTGTATCTAATCAAATTACTAAATAATTATTATATAAAAAAAAAATTAAAAAAATAAAATAAAACAATTAAAATTTGTAGAAATTCTATTACTTTGATAATAATTATTAACGTGTAGAGTAAAAGTAAAAATATGTTTGAAAGTAAAAATATATGTCTAAAATTGAAGAATAATGCGAAAATTTAATATACAAAAAAATTAATATACAATATTCAACATTCCATTGATGTTTTCTCTGCCTTCTGTAATAAGCCACCTAGAAACCGATTTTTTAAATTTGTTTTTGGTTTCAATGCGTTTAACGACATCAGGCAGGTAGTTGTACATTCTCGGTGCTATGAAGTTAAAATGTCTCTGTCCGAAAGTCGTACGAGTTCTTGGCACTATCATATCGTCATTCTTTGCAGCTCTGGTGAGTCTCACTCGTGCGTTAATAAGTGGCATTTTGAATTTTGCGTGTATTAAGGCTATCTTAATGTACAACAGTCTTGGGTCCAAAATATTACTATCTTTATATAACTCCATATTGGGTCCAAAATATATATCTTTATATATCTTTATATAAATATTACTATCTTCATATCGAGCTAATGACTTCCAAATGTTACCAGTTGCTGGGATTCATTTGGAGGGTAACGAAGCCTTTCAAGGATTTCCGCGTTGTTATGCTCCTGTTTACATCGCTTGTCCGGAGTAGATTGGAGTTTGGCAGCGTGATTTGGAATCCATGTTATGAACAATATGTTTCTGACATTGAAAGAGTTCAGAAAACGGTTCTGAGGTGGATGCGTTTTAAATTCTTTCACGAAATAGAATTCGCCGATTACAACGCCCAAACTCACTTTTTTAAATGTCAATCTCTGAAGACGAGACGTACTCTTACAGATCTTCTCCTCATTAATTCACTCTTTACCCATAAACTCGACTGCCCTGATCTGCTCAGTTGTTTCCCGCTGAACGTTCCGTCGACCCACAGAACTCGTCGTTGTGATGTCTTCCGCCCGCCGCATTGTTCAACCAATAACGCTCTATTCTCGCCGGTGCCCCGTATAATGGACTCATATGTGAAATTTGTAAATTGCTTTGATGGTATGCTTCTTAGTAAATCACAATTCAAGCAACTCGCCTCTGCAAAAATAAAGGACTAAAAAAACACCAAACTGAAATTAAAATAAAATACTTAAGGTATTAGAAGAGTATAACAAATTGGTAAATTATCAATAAGTAGAAAACGTTTTTAGATTTATATCAAATAACTTAATGTAATATTATCTCTAGTACGTAAGACTGATGTAAATCTGTTGTTTTTTCAAATAAAGAGAAAAAAAAATGAGTACCAACGAAGAAGATATTGGCATTGACAACCTCATTTTACTATAAATAGGATAGAAAACGAATTTACCGCGTGAAATGTGTACCACCCGACGTTTCGGTGACGTTGCAGCCGCCGTTGTACTGAAGAGCAGAAGAACCGTCAGTCTACCGTTGTCCAGGGTAGACTGAAGAACAGCTCTTCAGTCCACCCTGAACAACGGCGGCTGCAACGTCACCGAAACGTCGGGTGCTACAAATTTTACGCGGTAAATTCATTTCTATCCTATTTATAATGTCAAATAACCGCGATAGTCTTCGATCTCATTTTATTAGTTCTAGGTACAATTAACTACAACACTATTTGCCTACTGCAGAGTTGTAGTAACGTGGCGGCGTTGCATCGTGCACCATACGCCCATACGCACATATCTTTGCGGTGCGGCGCCGCACCGCATCGTGTGGACCGGCTCTCAAGGAATACTGAACGATCATTATCGTTAAAACTTCACAAAGTGAAAGGTTCGCCCTTTGTAGTCGACATGCCTTAAGTGGGTTTGGTTGTGAATGGCAGGCTTGATATTGAAGCTACGTCTGATGCCGTCCACGCAGTGGCAGCTCTTGCTATAACATTATTCATCGATACATTTGCGTTAGCAACCTCTAAAGTCGTCGTATTACAAATTAGCCTAGCAATAAAGCTTTTATTCGCTTGGCACTAAGTCGATTTAAACGCAATAGACTAGGCGTCCGTTGTAAACTCGGCCCCATAAAGTCCCCGCTGACAAATAGGGCTTTACGGGGGGAAATGGGAAGTCGGTGCGATTTAACTTATTACCCTTTATTGGCCCCAAGTCCACACCGGCTTTATTGGTGCGGATGATTCCTCGGCTGTTCGGAATTATTGGCGTTTCAATCACTGACACGATTATTGGCACAGCCGATCGTTCGCTGTGCAACCCTGTAATTTAATATGGCCCAGGGGCGGCAATGAAATTGCGGCCTAAATTACCGAACCTTCGGTACAGTACACGAGTTAACGGAAACAATTAATCACATTCGTTTTCAAGTACATATCGATTATTATAATTGAACCGGTTGAATGTATTAGTACGCACAAATATAATATATGAGAGTTTATAATCCAACTTTGATTAATTCCACTTTATTCCCTGATTTAATCTCTGATTACACAACCATCTGTGATTACACAACCAACCTATTAATTCATATGCTCAAATTAGTCAATCTATGTTTAACATTCCAACTGCGGGAGACGCTCACTGAGCGTTCAGTTTATTCCATACGATTCTGTACGCCAGCGGTTCCCAAAGTGTGGGTCGCGAACCGATTCCAAGTGGGTCGCGACCACAACGTATGAACGTAGGGTATAATATGGCAGATAGACGACGAGATAGAATGACGAGTCTAATTGTATTTAGGTTACCTACAGACAATATAATTAAGTAAAATAAATAAATAAAATAAAGATAGCACTTAAAAAGAATAGAATAGCATTCATGACAAAACTTGTGTCGTGGAAGAATAACACTGAACAGCGAAAGTTCGTCTGCTTTCCAGCTTTAGATACATTCATAAACGAAAATCAACTGCAACCATCCAGTAACTTAATAAAAGCAATTTCCGATCATTTGAATTCGTTAAAATGCGATTGCGAACATTCAACTAAATGCCGATGAAGAGTTAATTGACTTGTCAGAAGATACCTACTTGAAGAGTACATTTAATCGCCAACCCTTGACACAATTCTGGCTATCACTACGTGCTACACTTCCGGACATTTATGCTGAGGCAGTAAAAGTTCTACATTCACAACGTCGTATTTGTGTGAAGTTTGTTTTTCTGCTATGACAAGTGTAAAGACAAAGTACAGGAAAAAGCTAGATTTCTGAAATTCCCTGCGCTTAATAATATTTCGCATTAAAGTTGATGTAGAAGCTGTAATTTTAAAAAATAGAAAGCAAGCTCATCCGTCACACTAAATTATTTCGCCGTACCTACCCTATGATTTTCAAAGTAGGTAGGTAGGTATATAAACGTAGTTCTTAGGTTCTATTTTTTATGTTGTCGCACATTTTTTTATTTTTTATTTATTTATTTCAAACCAGTTGATAGGAGTTCCTACACTTGGTTAAGTCAAAAGTAATAAAAATAACAAGTATAATATTTAAATAAATACCTATTAAGGTATAAGATATGACCGTCAGTATTGCAAGGTCAGTATTGCACGTTGAACATCCAAGCGCAGATTTTCTAGGTTATATATGTAGAGGAAACAACATTTTCCAATATTTTCAATCAAAATTCTTAAGTAATTTCGTAAAATTTTCTATCTAATTTTCTATATAAGCCTAAGTACTAAATAATCAAATAAATACCGGATAATTTCACAAATTATCATACGGGAAGATATTTTAAAGAAAAAACACAAATACAAACAAATCAGTAATAATAATTATTGTCAATAGCCAATAGTTTGAAGAAAAAAAAAACGCAATTGTAAAATAGTCAATAATAGAAAGAATAAGGAATAATAATAATCAAGTAGGTCAATAGAGCTGCGAAAAATTAATGTTGTCGAAATCCTCAATGCTATAAATGGGGTTTTTAGTCAAAATACTCGGTACCTTTTTCTTAAAGTGAACCTCCCCAAGGCCCCCAAGGCATTACAATTTCTTATAAAAAATAAGACTTGCTTATGATATTTACAAATGAATTGTTTATTTTTTACATCAAACCACTCACTAACTTTTCTGAGAATGTTCTCGCTGGGTCGCAAAATATTGTGATTTTAAAAAGTGGGTCGCGAGATCAATATGTTTGGGAACCCCTGCTGTACGCTATTATCGCGTTGCATATAATTTCTGTATTTTCACTATTTCCCCGTTGACTCTGACTATTTTTCTGTTGCTCTGTAACATCGAGAGTCGCATTTTCCACGTTCTAGAGTCGCAGGGCTAACGGAAACGGACAAGTTACAACCTGTATCGTAGAATATAGACTAAATTGATCGGAAAATCACCAGCGGTTGTAGGGTTAAATTTAATTTATTTAAGGAGCTTGTCATCTTCCGGAGGAGAGCAAGATTACGATTTGTCAGTCTGCTCTCCTCCCCCATCTGGATTATAAAGATGTCGCATTTCTCGACCTCACCGAGGAGTAGTCCACCAAAGTTGGGCGTCTCCAAAATGTCTGCATTCATTATATCCATGGCATATCCATCTATACAGAGAGAAGCTTCACTGTCTGCCGACTCGGGAGAAAAGCGACATGAGAGTTCTTTGTATGCTTTTCAAGATCTTTGATGGCGTCGCTCCAAATTATCTTAGCTGCAGTTTACCGCACTATCGGCTCATGGACGCCCTCTGAGACCAAAAGACAACCTGCTACTCTCTATCCCTAGTCACAGCACTGACTTCTTCTCATTCTCTTTCACCTTACATGAACCCTGTCTTTGGAATAATTTGCCAAAAAAAAAATGCGAACCGCGCCAAGAATATCAAGTTTAAAAAACAGACTCAGAAATCATTTGAAATCTTCCAGATAAATTCCCTTTCCTTACCCATTCTCCCCCTTTTTAAACTTTAGCGTTCTTATAGGTGTTAGATTATTTTGGTGTGGCACATCCTGTGCCCACAAAGATTTACCTATATTTTTCTTTTTATCCTCTTTTTTATATTTATCATACTCTTTATTTAGGTTAATTTATGTAGCATCTATGTACTCGCAAATAATGTTCATACAATAGTATAGGTTAGCTCTAAAATATTGCCTGCAGGCAATAAGCTCGCCTTTTCTGAAGCGTTTTATTATTATTATTATTATCATTGCAATTCCGTAGTTATGGATATTGATATATTAGCCACACCTCCAGACACGTTTAAAAATCAAATAATAAAAATACTATTATAAAATAAAATACAAACGAGTTGCCATGGAATTCACCGACCGAAGTCGGGCCCATCATATAGTGTTATTACACTTCTGGGGGGGGTGAGCAGTGGATTCCGGACTAACGACCGGCTGTGGTAGGTTTAGGACAGCTGTCTTGCCACATGTGAGCGTGCACCTTACCAGCCATTCACTCCCCATTCGAAGCCATAGAATTTGAGATGCGGAAATCGCGGTTTATATATTCTCTTCTTATCTTTGTGTTTACATAATTTTTTAATTTCGTTCTCATAACGTGTTACATAAATGTTTTGTTATTTTTTTTATCTTTCTATTTATTTATTAGTTCATTTATTTACTATTTTTAAACGTTATATTTACTCTTATTTTAACTTGGGACTAGTAGGTTATAAACTTAGCACCTAACGTAGCATTATTTTTTAAAAACCTAACTTGTCTTTCAAATCCTTTGAATTTTAAATAGTTTTGTTTTTATATATATATTTACTTTAAACGCGCATAGCGCATTATATGGTCGATCAATAGGTGGAAACATATAAATTGTTTATGTTTGTTTATTTTTCATTTTTTAAATATGATATGTTGAAATGTCTGTTTCGCGAAGAAATAAAAGAAAACGTGTTTTGATGAATACATTGCGTTAGCAAAAAAAAAATATAGAAGGCTGTCTCATATTATCATATTGTCTGATTTTCATTCAATTTCAAAATAACAGAGTGTCCACACAAGTACACCAAACAAGGCGATCCATAGCGAATATGATAGACGTCCGACGAATGCAAACAACCTTTGGCCAGACACCTGATGAGTATAGGCCCCAGTGCATACATTAAATTGGATGAATCTATAAGGAACGTACACAATAAAGGCCAATTCAAAAAACGATGTCACAGGTGGCTCATGAATGAAGGTCGGCATGTCAGCCACCAAATTTTTGACCCTAAAGTAGATTTATTTAATTTATTATTATTGTATTTTTTTTAATCGCTGTTGGTGGGTCTTTATTATTTTTATTCATTTTTAATTCGATTACATTCAAAATTATATTATAACTAGTAACATGCACATTTTATGTATAATTGACTATTTCAATTTGATAATCCTCTTACTATTTCAATTTGATTTTTTGACTATTTATTATAACTCCTTTTTCCTTCCATAATTATTTCAATTTGATTATTTCACTATTCATGGCAATTCCTATTTATTATTTAACCTTTTCGTGTTATTGAAATTAATTTTATTGTGTTTTATGATAGGTATTTTACAAATATTATTTGCAGACTGACAGACTGACAGACGCATTGATATATCAATGACCTAGTTTTTAGAGTAATGATTAATTTCTACATAGATTGTTTATTGCCTTAACCCCTTGAGTATGATACGACCAAATCTGGTTCTGAAACAATTATCCGTTGAGTATGATACGACCAGATCTGGTTCCGCGTTTTTTTCACTTCTTTGACGTTCTCATATTTATTCATAATTATCTAATTGTTTTACAAAATGATATTTCAATATTCTATATTCGAAATTTCAATGCAATCATTGTGCAGTTGTTCTTTTTATGATTGGTGTAGTAGTTTCGTAGTTATAGTACTTTAAGATCGATGTCGCCGAAAATCCTGCAAAAGAGACAGATGCATCCATGAAAATACCCATTTACTCCAAGGGTTAAGTTAATTCCTAATATTATTAGATACTATTTTTTAATGTTTTTTTTTCTATTTTAACATATGTAGTTTGAAGTATGCACAAGCCGCTATTTTATTGGTACGCTTGCCTTAGTACGGGCCTAGGCCTAGTTAGGCAGCGTTGATCTAAAGAAGGACTGGGCTGCGGTACTCTCTTTTTTGCTACTATTTATAACGGAGCCTCTAATGATAATATGTAATGTACTGTAGTTTAAAAAATGCGCATTTCTTTAAAATAAATAGATAAATAAAATTATGTATAAGATCCCCTCGCCGAAAAACTTTCGAAATATAATTCAAAATATTTCTTATTAACAGTGTTGGGTAATGGACTAGATGACCCTAGCGGTACCGTATCCATTTCGAGATATTCTCAATTTTAATTCTGTCTGTTGCCAGAAATCATAATTCGTGTTATTACTCTTTACCTGTTGTGATATTCGCGGATGTTTCCTTTGGTGGTTCCTAAAAGCATATCCGCAATAAATTTTAAAAATAGAAAAAACTAGTTTTTTATTGAAATTTTACATGAGAATACAAAATTATAATATTATACAAGGGTGGAGAGGAATGGGATTCGATCCATAAAATACGATGATGAATGCTGGCTACTATGTATTATAATTGAAATTCAAATCTTCCTTCTTGCTCATATAATATAATATATGGGGAGTTGATGGGCCCTTGCTGAGTTGGCCACGAAGACCCATTCTGTTCAGGGTTGGTCACACTCACGGGTCAACACCTATCCGACGGCCTCCAAGCTTGAAGTGCGAGCCCGGGCATGACTCTGGCCTTAGGGCTAGTATCCCCTAGGAATCAAACTTCTGGCGTTCCTAGACGGTCTGCCCACCGTGCGGCGTAAGCCAATCGACTGTGCACTCTGACTAACAGTCGGGGGAGTCTGGAAGCAGTACTGTTTCCTATAGAGTGGGGGTGGTTGAAACGACCATCGGCTACCCGATCCTGGGTGAACAGCCGGGCAAAGGACGCTGTGGTCCGCGATAGATTCGGTAAACACCGTTTTACCGCTTCGTAAAAGAGAGGACCGCGCAAGCCAATCGAGAGACTGGAGTAATCTGGTCACAATTGGAAGTAAGGGCGTGAATGTAGGCCCGCCGGGTAACACTCCTGGCTATCTCGCGGTTAAGGCGTTGGCCTCTTACGGGCTTGTGACGTAGCTAGATGGTGGACTGTTTTGTCCTTAAGTCTTCTGCGCTCACTCAAGGGAGATAGAACGACTAATCGTTAAAACTTCCTGAGGTGACGAGCTCGCCCGCTGTAGGCGACAACCCAAGTTGCTCATAATATATCTGTTTCAGCGTAACAATATTTCCCACGTTACTGAAAAACTGCTCGCTGAAACCGTTGTGAGTGTATCTCCCTCTCTAGCTCGTTATATCTTACCATTTCCATACTGCCGTGAAATAATATTACACGCGAGTGCACAACCCGCTATTATTCGTTCGACTGTGACGCGGATCCTACATCTGAGGCCGTTGAAAATCCGCCTATATTAATCTCGCTCCTTGCGCGGCATGGATTTCTGGAAATGCTGGATGTTGGGAGTCAAAGTCGCCCTGAGGTGAAATAATGCCAAATTCATCGCTGCCTCCAAGGATCTTCGTTCTTGTCTGTAGGGTGCGTCGTGCCGTCTCGCTCTTAAGTGAAGCTCTGTTTCACTCTGTCTCCGCTCCGGCGATGCCGAGCTTGACGTTTCGCTGACCGGCCACATCCGCTTTCCAGCGTCTTGCTCGGTCGCACCGGAACTGGAAGTGTTTCTGTGGAGGCGCTCATTAAGTACTGTAACGTTGCTAATTTAGTGTGCATATGCATGGCTATTTCTGCCTAGCTGCTTGTGTAGAATTTTACAATTAACCCATATTTGCCCAGAACTATTTTGGGATTTCGATCTTGGTTATTTTCAGATATCTTTATGTTTATAGGACCCTGTTTCTAGGAGCATGTTTATAAGTATTGACTAGTTTTAGTATATATTTTTTTTCTTAACTAGGTATTTTAGAAGGTGTTCGAAAACGAAACAATGGGTAAATATCCTACATTCGTTATAGATATTTCAAACAAAGATGTTATAATGAATTTATTTAATATTTATTATTATTTTCACATGCAATCATAGCATAAAAAAATAGAAATGAAATGGAGAGAATCATGAAATGCAAGAAACACAAATAAGTCCATAATTTTCCCAAATTTATTACAAAGCTATACTCAACTGTACAAAGCTTTACTCAACTGAGTAATAACTTACTTTTTCCGGAAGACATTATTTTTGCACTACGCGAACATGACACAAATTGCACTGCTTACTATTTTAATCAAAAGTGTCAATGCTGCTAAAACTTCGTTGCTAATAGGAGATAGTTCCACATACTTGCGATAGATGGCAGTTTTTTGGATTTTACTGAGCTCACAAAGGGTTTCCGATGCTTTTACAAAAGTACTACATACTTCTTGTTTCGTTTTCGAATCACTATGAATATTTATGGGTTAAGGGCCGATTTTTCAATCGTCAGATAAACAGTCGGATAGGACTTATTCATTAGATAGTACAAAATTTAATTTATATAAAATCGAAGACTATCACGGTTGTTTGACATTATAAATAGGATAGAAAACGAATTTACCGCGTGAAATTTGTAGGACCCGACGTTTCGGTGACGTTGCAGCCGCCGTTGTCTAGGGTAGATAACAGCGGCTGCAACGTCACCGAAACGTCGGGTCCTACAAATTTCACGCGGTAAATTCGTTTTCTATCCTATTTACAAAATTTAATTTTTCAATAGTCAGTTAACAGTTATAAAAGGAATAAAAATACTATTCGCTGAATAAAGTTATCCGCTGCTCCGAGGGTCAGATAACGAGTAATTCGTCCAATAAATTGATCCGTGAAACTGATTTTGATAGTGAGAGGTTAGGTTGTGATAATTTCTGGTGATCTTTTGGGTTGAGAAATGGATTTTTTCGCCGTGTTAGATGACGTTTGCTATTGAAGAAGAAGCAGAAATTATAATTACTTAAATCCCGTTCTGAGAAAACAAAGAGTAGTGAGAAACAGACCGAATAATTTTGTACAATGGGATGATGTGCGAAGATTCAGACTACAAAAAGAAACTGTCCAGTATCTGCTGACATTGATTGAAGACCAAATTGAACACAACACATAAAGGTTAGATCATGCTTATGATGATGCATCAAACCACCTATGATGCAATAATTACTTGTCGTGAAACTAACAGACCTATCTCGTTTTATTATTAAACTTTCCATTTTTAAACTGCAAACTCGCGAAAAATGCACACGACAAACAGACAAAGCGCGCAATTCGAGGTTATGTTGAAAGCAAATTTTTATTTAGTTTATTAATTTTTTAAGAGCTTCTCGCTCTAGCAAATAGAGTGGTTCAATCACTCTGTCTCGCTTTTCGTGTATAGTCTGAAGTTAGTGCTGCCAACATAGCGAAAAATCTTCCAATAACTATTTGACAGTTATTTGATGATTGAAAAACTCGCCAATGTTATTCGATGAATAAATCAACAGATAAAATAATTCCTTGGATACTTATTAGACAGTTTATCTGACGCTTGAAAAATCGGCCCTAACTTAAATATTTTGTTGTTTTGTTTTAGTTCGTCTACACATTTTAGTTATCGATATTGTTTTTAAACAACCCTACGACATCAATAAAAATTATAATTTATCATCAATGGCGATTGCAATATTTCTCTTCATGAACATTCTTAGGGACACACTATGGGCCGGTAGCAACGTTATTATTAGGAGACAATAAAGTTCATATCATATTGTTGTCCTATATTTCTAGATATATTTCATGACAATATGGCCAGCAACGCGAAAACAAAACTGTCAAATATATTGCAATTGATTTTCTGTCTATTACCTCTTGAAATTGACACTTATTTGTTAACTCGCAAAAGGATATTTGAGTAATGGAGTGACGCGCTCTATTCCCCTGGGAAGTCGAGCGCAAAATATGCATCGTTTTACCTAGTCATAAATATTATAACGCGTTTGTATCGGAATATTTGTCGGCTCATATTATAAATACGATCGTATAATAAAAAAATATATAAAATCTGTATATATATATAACACAAAGTCGGGTTTGTTAAAACACTTATAACTCGAGAAAGACTGGATCGATTTTCATGGTTTATTATTTGTTGTATTTGTCTCCGTCCCGAATAGCAGAATAAAAACGAAAATTGGAAAATTGACGAAAAAATTAAATAAAAGAAAAAACATTTTCCAATACAAAATGTAAATCCGTGTTTTTCTCATGGTCAGTTGTACGTGGCATATTCACGTGTCGGCAAATCATCCGCTTTATTTGTTCTTGCACCGGATAAAAAAAAACAAAATTGTCGTATATCACAAGGTGCTTCAATGAAGAGAATTAAACCGAGTGCCTCCAATGCTGCACAAAATGTAAATAGTTTAATTCAATCATGTCTTGCTGACACGCGATTGATATAATTATTTTTTGTACTTTTATATTTCTCTTTGTGTTAGTATCTAAATAAAGTAGTGAACTTGATATTTATTTGTATTCATTGTACTACTCTCATAAAATCATAAATTAAGTTCAGTTAATCTGTAACACAACATTCATTGACTGTTAGGTGGTACGAAGTTCGCCGGGTCAGCTAGTATTAAATAAAAGTAAGGTAAAATTAATTTACAACCTGACGTTTGTTGCACCCAACGGCCAAGCCTGGTGTATTGTTAGATCCTATTATTTTTGAATTTCATAATTTTTACTATGTTTCATACCCTCCAATTATTAAATAAGTAACTGAGTAAGTACCTACATTATGTATTATCGGAGAACAATTTCTGCGGTCAAATTAATCAGTCCGTATTAATGTTCTCGCGTCTCCGCAATGCGATTGTGGACACGAAGATTGCACGCTGGACCATCTATTCTTTAACTGTCCCATCCTCAATAATTATCCGAGTTTTATCCCAGACCTTGTAAAGTATAACATCCAACTCCCTCTATGTGCTCTCCACTTGTTATCCCTCAACTCTCCCAAAATATATAAAGTAATATGTAAATTTATTTCCCTTAATAATATTTCTGTATAATGTAATAGCATATTTCACACCCTTTCCTTGTTTGTATCATCCCCAATAACCATGTTTTATGCCATATGTACCTACATTTCTATAAATAAGTATCCCTTGTTTCAGTATTGTGCCGTCCTATACATGTAACTGTGCATGTAACAAACTAACTTAGATGCCCTCCGAAAACGACTTGGCAGAAAAGCACCGACTATCGGTGATTGCCATAAAGCAACAACAAGAAGAAGAAGAATTAATCAGTCATATTACGAGCGTGTTCGTATCATACGGCCATTCCTCGCTCTATCCGTGACAGTAAAAATATAATAAAGTCTTTCTGGCGAGTGCCGTGTTCTTCGAAATAAGCATAATCGGGACTTACAGCAGCGTTCGCTACCTATCAGCAGAGTAGCCAAGGAAACGCAGGAAGAAAGGAAGCAGCAGTGTTTCAAGGTTTCAGTGTTTTATTTATTTATTTATTTGTTAATATATAAAATATGTATGTTCTCCGTTCTTCTCGCGCTGAATTCGTTTTATCCTATTTATAATGTCAAACGACCGCGATAGTCCTCGACTTCATAAAATATTAATTCACATAATATAAACGTCTAATAACCAGATTGTTTACATAAAATTTGTAATCTACATATCTCGTTCTTATAACTAGATATCATGAAGAGAGCTGAGTTGCTAAAGCGGAATATTCCAGCAGGTGAACGTTGGCGTTACCGTGTTGATTTTCCCGTAACTCCTTATACAAACAACACCGAGAGAGGAGTGCATGCTTGATTTACGTTTGTTTTACACGGCGCAGTATAGCTACATGCGTTACACCATTCTTACTCTATCTCTTTCATATATCACTCATAAGTTTGTAATATAAATCACAACATTGGTATATTCATTTATATTCTCCTCCATATCATCGCCCATGTATATTTTTTCACGAAAAAAAAGTCTAAAATTATCGCTGTGGAGTTGCATTTACATATCTGTGACTACACATTATGTGCACTTTCGAGACACAAGCATATCTGTGACTACACATTGTGTGCAGTTTCGAGACAAAAGCATATCTGTGACTACACATTGTGTGCAGTTTCGAGACCTTTATTACTAAGTGTAGTAGCCATTTCGACAGAGTGATACTAGTGTCGACTCTATTCATAATGATGCTAATTTCAAAACCGTAGATTGTAATTTTGTTATCAAAGAAGAAACAATGTTGCATTATTGGAAATAATGTATCCAAGGTAGTCACCAAAAAGTAGGTCTTTGCTGCAATAAACATCATATAAATCAGTAAACCTAAGCCAAATTCCGAAAAACCTTCAAAATAAGAAGAGCTTTTATTTTATAAAATTTTTATGGCATTTTTATGGATTTATCAGAAATCCTCCGGATTTAATTGTATCAAGCATATGAATCAAAAACAAAGGCCCGCACCTGGTGATGGTTCACTCCTTGTTATCGCAAAAGCGACGATATATAAAACATTTGGTAACAAAGAATTCACTTTTAATTCATTGAACACAATCCTTACAGACTTGATAGTAGTAACTTTTGTAATAATCCATCTTCATTCACGTTTAATAAGGATACCTATTTAGAATTTTAAACCTATATTTTTTCCCTTGGTAACTTTAAAACTAAGTGGTATTTTTTTTAATTTTCCTGACTTTAATTATATCTATTATGATGGTTTCTAAAATACCTTTATCAAAAAAAAATATTTAGCTGAAGTCTCTTCCGAATTACTCCCTAAATCTACTCCTATAAAGTGCATCTCTCATGAAATTATTGAGCCTATATTCACAAATTATGAGATTACACAATCTAAATTAAGTCGGTAAATAATGTCACACGAGTTTATAAATAGGATGTGGAACCACTATGTTATGCCATAGAAAGGTTGTAGTGGAAAAGAATCCATGACGTCATATTATTACGTCATATTATTATAGATGACGAAAAATCAGGTCGCTAATACAACACAACACGTGATCACGGTGTCAACACTGCGACATTACAACACTACGAGGTTACCATTGATTACATAACGCAGTAGATTGCTCAATTTCGTACTACGATTTAACAGCAACAATCTTAGTACGAAACGCAACGTGTAGATCGCACTCATATTTCCAAAAAATTATCTTATGTTCAATGTGACAACTTAACAGGCGCTTTAAACACACCAATATCCTATCTCGTCATAAAATAATAATATAAAAACAGACGAATAGATCCTATTATTTTACTATTATTTATATGAAAATGACAACTTTTAATTCGGTATATAGGTTCGAATAAATAATAATTACGCACTTAATGTTTACAGATGGACTAATAGATGGAATTCTATCTCTCTTCTGTCAAATTAAAGTCTATATAAAGATGCGGTAGATAGAAATTAAAAATATAATGGTATTATTATCAGCATTGGTTAAATTATTCGGTTTTTATAGCCAATCAGTTCTTTATTAAAAATATTCCATATCAACGTTATTATAAATGGCTAAATAAATTTCCATTAGTTTAGCCATCAATACTATCAGCGCCGCCTGCATTTCGCAGGTGCAGAATGGTTGCCAAAACGTACTATATAGTTGAGTAATTCAATACTATGCATAATCATCACTGATTTTTAACGATGCAAATATTGGAAACGCGGATGCGGCGTAAGCCAATCGATTGTGCAATCGACTAACAGTCGAGGGAGTCTGGAAGCAGTACTGTTTCCTATAGAGTGGGGGTGGTTGCGGACCTTACGGCGACTGCTCTTGAAACAACCATCGACTACCCGATTCCGGGTGAAGAGCCGGACAAAAGATGCCGTGGTCTGCGATAGGTTCGATTGACACCGTTTCACCGCTACGTAAGGGAGAGAACTGCGATTGGTTCGATTGACACCGTTTCACCGCTACGTAAGGGAGAGAACCGCGCAAGTGACCTCGAACTCGTAACCAGTCGAGAGACCGGAGCAATCTGGCGGAGCTTGACGGTGGACTGTTTTTGTCCTAAGTCTTCTGCGCTCACTTCACTGGAGATAGAACGATCATATATCATTAAAAGTTCATGTAGTGACGGGTTCGCCCGTTGTAGTTGACGGCTCTAGTTGATAGCAATCTTCAATGGTCAACTCACCTAGAAGATCGGAGAAAAAAATTAGGCAGCGCCACATTTGCCATCAAAAAAAAAATATTATCTGTCTTTGAAGCAGCAAAATCTGTTTTCATTGCTTTTTTCCATTCCCTGTTTAGTTATGACCTTATTTATTAGGAGATGGCGGCAAATGTAATAGGAATATATCGATTGCAAAAATAGGCAATTACACATTTTTTCAAATTATTTTCGCTAACATTTTGCACGCAGTACTTCATAGAATCTGGTATCATGACTATGTGTGCATCTAATTGTTTTTATTAATTTTTTTACCATTTTATTACTTATTTTACTTTATTTTATTTTATAGCAAACTTACAGATAGTAAATATATAATACTAGTATTTTAAATACATATACAAACCAAACAAATTTACTATCCTATGAACAGTTTGCAATGCTTGCATTACAAATCAAAAGAAATAACATGAACACGTTGATAGTGGAAAAAAATTATAATAAAGCTAATAATAATATAAAGGTAATAAGAGTAAAAATTAAATAAGTTGTTAATAAGGTTATTTGGATAGAGCAAAATAGAAGTATGAGTAATTGGATAATAATATTTATTATACATAATATGATATAATAAAATAGTATGTTATAATATAGTAATCATATAATACAGTACATTAGGACTGTAATTTGTGAAATTATCAAATAATTCTGATTAATTAATAACACGATATGTACGATAGTACAATAGCACGATAGTACATTATGATAATTTGTGTTTTTTTAATATAAATCGCAGAAAATCTGCGCTTTAATTTTCAACCTTCTTGTATGTATACCTTATAATTTAGGTATTTATATACATATTCAGGTAGTAATATTTATTTATCTTGTAATTCCGGTTTATATTCATATCTGAGTAGTAATTTCGGATTTATTTTTACTCTGCCAAGTTTAGTAACTTTTATCAGATTGTTTAATAAATAAATAAAAAATAAATTATAATAAAATTAGTCAACGCTGTTACTTCATTAATATTTTTTCCAAAATGAATAGCATTGTGATAGCGGCTTTGTATTGGCGATATAATGAGGTAACCAGTGTTAAATCTTTACCTTTTATATTTTCCTGTTAGAATCCGTATTGAAACCTCACTCACCCTTAACAAATATAATAATTAAAGAGGGGGAAAGCAGGTTACCTTGAAACCCCATTTAAAGCTTATTTTCCAGTGTCGCCTTTTTCCAAACGGCATATTTTCAACGACCCACGCGGATCTAAATAATATTTCAGGGCCGTAATTGAAAGAGAACAAACAAAAACCTTCAACGCAATCGAGAGGAACGTGACGACGCTACCGCTTCGAGGGATTTATTGGGAATGAGCTGAAAATGAGACATTTTGTTGTTGAATAAGGGTTTCTAAAGGAGGAGTGTCCTACGTTTGCCTCATACGCACGAGGCTCCGTGACACAATACAAAGATGTAACAAGTAAGTATGTATCTATATATATAAAACAAAGTCGGCTTTGTTCGAACACTTATAACTGGAGAACGGCTTTAACGATTTTCATGGTTTTTTACTTGTTGTATTTGTCTCTGTCCCGAATAGCAGAATAACCATTAAAAACAAAAATTGACGAAAAAATAAAATCCGATACAAAATGTAAATCCGTGTTTTTCTCATGGTCAGTTATACGTGGCATGATCACGTGTCGGCAAATCATCTGCTTTATTTGTTCTTGTGCCTGATAAAAAAATATCGAGAATTAAACCGAGTACATCAAATGCTGCACAATATGTAGTAAATAGTTTAATTCAATCATGTCTTGCTGACACGCGATTGATATACTTAATTTTTTTACCGTTTATATTTCCTTTTGTGTTATTATCTTAATAAAGTAGTGAACTTAATATTTATTTTGTATTCACTGTATTACTTTCATAAAATCATAAATTAAGTTCAGCCGTGTCAGCTAGTATTAAATAAAAGAAATAAAAAATACGACTGCCGTTAAAAAATGAGGACTAATGCATTCATATTTATATTTGTTACGGTTTCTTTTTAATGAAATATATCTAGTTTATATATTTATTCATATAGAATAGATACATATACAGGATGTGATTACTGCACGGGCGGGTGTGATTACATATACAGGATGTGATTTCTTGTAGTAGGTGAATTAATACCACGAAGTAAGCAACTTTTGATATATAAAAAAAAAACAAAAAAAAAAATTATATTTCGCGACCAAGCGACCTCGAACTCGGAACCAATCGAGAGACCGGAGAAATCTGGTCACAATTGGAAGTAAGGGTGCGAGCGTCGGGCCCGCCAGGTAATCATTACTGGCTATCTCGCGGTAAGGCGGGTGGTCTCTTACGGGTTGTGGCGTAGCTAGACGACGGATTGTTTTTGTCCAAAGTCACTCACTCCATGGAGATAGAACGACTAATCGTTAAAACTCCCTGTGGTGACGGGCTCGCCCGTTGTAGTCGACAGCCCAAGTTGTTAGTCAGAGTGCACAGTCTATTGAATTACGCCGCACGGTGCGCAGACCGTCCAGGAGCGCCAGAAGGTTGATTTCTAGGGGAAGCCAGCCTTAAGGCCAGAGTCCTGCCCGGGCTCGCACTTCATGAGTGGAGGCCGCCGGATGGGTGTTGACCCGTGAGTGTGACCAACCCTGAACAAAATGGGTCTTCGTGGCCAACTCATCAAGAGCCCATTACCTCCCTTGTATACAAAACTTCCGCCAGGAATTAGAACAAAATTTCTTTCGAAATTTTAACCTCATGACCGATAATAATTTTAAAGTCTTCCCGTTCGAACTATGGTAAGAAGTACGAAATTTTCGCAAAAAAATGGAAGTTCCGCAAAAAGACAATTGAAATTATCGAGATTTCACTAAAATACGCATATACTGCATATAAAAAAAAAATAATAGACGTAAAATTTATTTTCATTGTTAATTAAAAGCTAACTAAGCTAAGCTAAATTATTGTATTTTCAACATTTAACCATTTAGAATCGCTCTGTCCGCAATGGTGACATTATCTATATTAATATTATGAAGAGGTAAAATTTGTGAGGTTGTAGGAAGTAATCTCTGGATCTACATAACCGATTTTGAAAATTCTTTTACCAATAGAAAGCTACGTTATTTGTGAGTGTTATAAGCTAGATATTAATTCGAAAAATAAAAGGACTTTTTCGTGATAGTCGGATTTGCAAAGTAAGTCGGAGAAAAAACACGGTTGAACGAAAACCTTTTTTTAACTAACGCTGCGTTAACGATGAGAGATATCTGATTAAGTTCTAGAGAAAAGTTGTAGAGATTGGTAATGCCTACAAAAAAGTCAATAACAGAATGTGTCTAAATTTTATATTTAAGTCACAAAAAGTAGTTTTTCATAATAAAAAAATAATTTCAATCGTTATGTCTTGTTTATTGGTCATATTATCAACAATATGAATTCATAATAAAATAAGTAAAAGTATCGTCTCAAGTGTTTAAAACAAAAGACTTTTCCCGATTACTGCATATAATTTACTTTTTACTGCATAAATGGTTAAAGAGATAAGACACTTACAAATGACCCTCACAAGAAGACACTCACAAATAACGGTAATATAGTCAAATTGGCATGAAAATACATACATACACATGCAGTAAAAATATAGCCCTTCTTTTGGCAGTCAGAAAATAAATCATAGCACTTAGTAGTAACCGAACAACACTCATAATTTCATCACAAGTAAAAAGTCTTACTGCCCAACGAAGTGGGCACGGGTCAGTTAGTATTTTATAAAGAAGCGTTCTGCTTTTACGCTGTTCAACTAACAGCGTAGAAGCATTTATTTTACTATAAAATAAATGGTAGAAGTAACTAACTCTGTAACGCTGCTTCAGCAAAGGTTGACAAGCAGCATTTAGTACCCCAAAATATGTTCTTAACATCGGCATCTTCATTCCTATTTACTTTTTGAAGCATTAGGCGATTGAAAGTGAGTATATCATTTGCCACAGATGGGCAAAATAAGGGACCAATATTAAATTAGGGTTCTTAGATGTATTTAATCTCATCTGCAGAGAAATTTTAATAAAACTTTTTTCAGGTGCGTATTTCCGCATTTTTCAAATTTCAAGAAATTTCGCTTAAAACGCATCTATTTCATAAAAACGAAAATTCCACATCTCTAACTATGGTATACACTATATTTTGTATTAAAATAGTACGGATCGCACCTGTGATAAATTGCTGCATAAACATTGCCCCAGGACGCAATTAGGGCATCCGGCGCGACCGGATCCGGGATTTTCCAGCCGGAACGAAAAGCAGTAGAGAAAGATTTATTTTCTAAGCGTTTGCTACTGACACTGACATATCTTCTAATTCGCAACAATGACGCCAAACTGTAAATAAAGCTATAATAAATCCTTACTGTAAAGATTTATTATAACGTTTATATAAACACTGTGTCTGCACATTATAGTTCAAACACTTTTAGTGCCTCTACTAGACCATGCCGATGGTTTCTACATTGACATCACTGAAGCCATTCTCGACAAACTGGAGCGGTTGTGACATCTGTGCATTGCTGTGGCGTACCAAAAAGCCTTGCAAACCCAATGCTCAAACAAATGTGTTTAGATCAATCCGTCAACCACTGGAACAACACGCCAGGGTTGAATCATTCCTAAGCGCTTATTAAGGCTTATGACCGTAAGACGGCCCGTGAGGCCCTATCGCTAAATAGGAACAATCTACGCATACTGGTGAGGGCGCTCACGGGGCATTGTGGTCTGAATAAACACATGTTCAACCTCAAGCTCAGAGACACAAACATGTGCAGGTTCTACCAAGAGGCAGAGGAAACTCCCCAGCACCTCATGTGCGAGTGTGGCCCGCTGATGCGTAAAAGATACACCCACTTGGGTGGTCACTACCTCCAACCTGAGGAGGTAAAACAATATGGCGCCAAAAACCTGTTGCGGTTCATAAATGACACGAGGCTTAGCGCAGAACTATAGTAGGAGGCGAACACAATAGATCAGCAATAGTCGCAGTGTTACAAGGCTCATAAAGACCTTAGAAAAGCCCCACTCAACAAATAAAAATAATAAACATCTGTGGATTAGGTACATCTACAGCGAGAGAAAATTTGGTCACGTTTCTGAGTATAGATGCAGACTTCAATGCCTTAGAATACGTGAAAGTAGAAATCTGCATATTCTTCCCTTCTTTTTAACATCCTCATCAATACCCTACTCCCTACTACCCAACCAAAAAATTCACTTATTCACGTAGTCATCGCCTCTTGCTCCGTTCTAGTCAGGATAGTAAAATTACGATTCCTACTCAAAAATCTTCTTTTTAACACATTCCTTTACCATTCGTGCAGCTAGACCATGGAACCAGCTCCTGTTTAATACTATAAATGCTGTAACGGTTTCTACTTTTTAAGTGTCTCTGAAAAAGCATTTCATGTCCCCAAAATTTTAAAGTTATCCCAAGTCTCATTCTGTAAATGCTAATTATATATTTTAAACAGGACATTTTTGTCATTTGATTAGATTTTGTTAGGTAATATGTTTTTTGTTAGTTCTCTACTGACACCAAAATTATTTCTCTTCTACGAAGGTTGGCTGTAACATATTGTTATTTAAGCAATAAGCCTGTGAGGGAGGCCACGCTTCACTAGACTCCAATTATTCGTGAGCGAAGGGTGGTTCTCATCAATAAGTTTTCTTCGTATTGAAAGTCGTTGTAGTTGAAGTTAAAGTGTTTATTCAGAAGGTATGTGATCGGTTGCCAGTTTGTAACGCCTTGTTTGATAATTCGCCGGTGTGTGGGTAGTGTGGGCTCGAGGTGATATGGTGGTTGTGTATCCGAAGTGTGAAGCGCCGCGATAGATTTGAAGCTAATGATGATCGCGTATACTATGGGTAGTTGTTGTTGACTCGAAGATAATGAAGAGCGCTATTACTTGTAGCGGGCGACGGCCGATGAGGGGATGATAAAATATGTGTCGAATATACTGCTTTTTATATCGTGTGAATGATGCAATGGTCGCTGAGTGGGGTGAGAATAAGTGTGTCAATTCGTATCGATCAGAAGAAATGACATTAGTCATCAGCTGTGTGTGCAGTAAATGCCGAAATTAAGTAGAATGCAATGCTAGTTGAAGCGTGTTAAATTAGGTGTGTTTGCGGTTTCGATTCTATAAAAATTACTTCTTTTGTTGTGGTTATGTGGGCGAAGTTCTTACAAGCCCGTCTGTTGTATGTTTTGTCTTAAAATTTGCAATGAAAAATATATCTTTCAATCTATCTGCAACTTATTACGATTTACAATATACAGAATCATACCAGACAAGCGTTCCGATTGATTAATGAAGCTTGTTTCGAACTTTTTATGAATTAGTTTATTAATGATACTTGTTTGGAAGAAATTATCATATTGTCATAACAACAAAATATAAATGCCACTATCAATAGCGAGTAAAAACATTCAAATTTTTCTATAGAATTCACGGCTTTGTTACGTAGATTCATAAGTTTCTTTGCAGCCGAGCTTTTGCAGAAAAACTTTCTGCTGTGTCACTTCGAGCACGAATATTTCCCCTATTTTTATTTGAGTAATCAATCATTCATGAAAGGAAAATCGATAAAGATAAAATCCGGGGAAATCATACATCAGTTAATAAAGTATATTTGGATATTACTATTACTGAATACTGCAGCAATATTCACTTAGTTATATAGGTCACAATGAAGCTATTGGAACTGGCTACTTAGATAAAAATATTTTTTAATAATTATAAGATTTCAAATACTTCCAGTATTTGGCTGTAAAATAGTGTGTTTCATCGAACTGTCGTTTGTTTTTACTCGACTGCTCAATAAAAAAATGTAATATATTAACACTATAAGAACTAAGATCCCACTCCCCTTTAAGCAACAAGCGGGGTTAATTGACCCCTCTTATGTTTGTAGGCTTCTTAGAGCCTATTTGTTCGCATACTGATATCGATATGTGTTAAATGTGTTCCTGCTAGCTGTATAATCCTGTCCCAAACTCCTAATTCCAAATCCCGCAGTACTGACAAATTATTACTTGTGTATCGGGTCGTCATTAGACACACACTCACATAAGCGAGTCGTAAACACCGCCGCGCGGTCGCTTTGTTCGTTCGAATTGTGTCCTACCCGTCGCCGCATCATTGTCGCAAAATGGTCGAAAAACTCTCGTGCGAATTAGTGTGTGCATCATCTCGTGCAAATTTACGTGTGCTGTTTTGAGAATTGCGCGTGCGGTCCAGCATCTTCGCGGTCCAAGTTTGTGGAATCAAAGGGGAGCCAAGCAGCTCGTCATTTCGTCAGGCGCACTGATCGACCGTCGAAAAGGTTGGTGATTTGTTGGCATTTGTTCCATCGTTATGAAACGTCCATTTATCCCATAAATCCAATACAGTCCTAATATCTCTTTGTTTATCGTACCAGCCGGATACTACTGGAAATAGTTTAGAAAAGCGTGTTCTATAACTGGGCTGAAAAATCGTCAGTCAGCTAGAACACACCGTTACACCGTGATCGTTTGAACATCACAGTGTCATCATTAGGCTGGTACAGTTTGGTTGGTTCCAATAATAATTATATAACCGAACGTCATACCTGTCAGCTCGCAATATGCTAAGTTAATATCAGCATCCCTAGATACGGGCGTTCTTGTTCAGTTAGGTATGCGATGAGCCAACGGCTATGGGTTCAACTTGTTTTTCCTGCACGTTTTATTGTACTGTATACCGAATATCATAGCCATTCGTCTGTAAATCATGTTGTTTAAAATAAATAAATAAATAAAAGAAATAAACAGTGCAAATAATAACGATGAAAATTCAAGAATATCTATATGTCCTTTGAAGAAAAGCAAAAACCAATTGAGTTGGTAAGTATAAATCGTTATTACCATTATTGTCGATGAGTTTACATCGTCCCTCATCTTGTGGATAGGTTGTCAGTACTGGCATCTGTCACTTCCTTTTTTTTTTAAATGGCACCCTTGCCATTCTAACATGACACAGAGGTGATTCTGTTGTAAGCAGGAGGACTAAAACCTTTTGAAGGTTACATACACCCTGATTTAAGTGTGCAGAACGATAAAATATGTAGTGCAAATTACCTTAAATCACAGATGAGTTTTGTTTCTTCGTTGCTGCTCTAAATATGTAATTCGTATAAATCCCCGCTTAGTTTAGTTTGAGAAGTGTTTTTCAATCAAAAAAATATAAAAACACAGGCTGACAGAGAAAGACAAGCAACAAAATCACTAAATGTAAACAATCCTTAGCACAGGTGATACTTAGTTAGGATTATTTAAAATGTGTATCTCATCTAAATTACTGTTCAATAACAAATAAATATTAAAAAGAAATAACAATACATATAAAACATAGGCATTAATACAAAAAATATTACATTAAATTACAAATAATGATAATGATGCATAATATTATACAATTTGTTTCAGAGTTCCATCCGAAATTTTAAAAATATTTAACAACACTTGACGAAATAACCGCCCGCCACGAAATGGCGGTATTGAGAAATTCGCCATTTTCTACGCTAAAAACGTAGCGACAACCAAGTCGCATATTTTATGACTGCGTCGGCGCCGGCTGCCTGGCTTCAAAGTGGCTCGCGACGCGCCAAGATAACTTTCAATAGGGGTTACTGCGTAGCTCGGTCGATGTGGAATGGCTACATTCCATAAGAATTAATCAGAGGTCTTCAGCCTTTAGCTTGTCTTTCACCGCTCTAAGAGACTCCGAAACGGGTAAGTCTGTGGAAAACCACTCGACGTTAAATCTTAAGATATAATTTTAGTATTCCTTTGACCATTTAAATTTTGTTTTTTTTTATTTTACCTATTAGTCTTATTTTTACGTAAATTTGTCTTTTATTTATTTGGCTTTAATGTATTTTATATTTCTGTAATTTCAGTGTTTCATATTTCTGGCTCCATTATTTGACATACCTATTTTACGACTTTTTTCAACTACCACATAAATTATTGTTATATTTACTTTAAGTTGTATATATGTTGTTTATAACATGACGCTATTATGTTACATTTTTTAATATCTTTGATGTAGTTTCATTTATTTTTTTTATTTTTATTACCAGTTTTTTATTTAATTTCTGACCTCTACTTATTAACGTACCTAACTGTTATATATTATTTTATTTTTACTGTTGATTATAATCTCATTGTAATCAACCGATTTGGTTTAAAAAATTTATTTCATCGATTTTGTTACTTACGATGGTAGATACTAACCAAAAATTATGAAATAAAATGAACTATTATAATGAACATGAACTTATACATTTCATTACAATATGTAATTCAGTTGTAAATCATTGCGATTTCTACACCCGAAGAGGTTATTTTGAAATAAATAAACTAATACTCTTGAAATAAATAAACTAATAAACTTGAACTCAAACTTGAACCTTTCCTTTTTGACCAGTTTTAGGTGTGTCCCTCTACTTCGACACAGGATCGACAACTAAAAAAATTTTTATTAGAGAAGTCCTATAAAATCCTAATCCCCATCAGGGAAGACTGGAAGAATCCGTATTGGCTCCAAAGCCACAACGCGGACGCCTGGTTCACCGACGGATCAGGGACAAATGGACGTTTTGGGGCAGGCGGGTACGGACCCAAAACCAACCACAGAATGGATCCCCCTTGGACAATATGCCACGGTTTTACAAGCCGATGTATAATATTGGAACGTATAAAACTCCAAAGTCGAATTGAGGTAAAAAATATAAAAATCCTCATCTGCTCTGACAGCAGAGCAGCATTGAACGCTCTGGCTAAAGCCATTACAGAATCTGCCGTGGTCTTTGACTGTATGCAAGTGCTCAGCAAATTGGGAAAAGTCAATAAAATCCCCATAATATGGACACCGGGTCATCAAGGCATACCCGGCAACGAAGAGGCCGACAGACTGGCAAAACTGGGTACACTGGAATGCCCGGTAGAGCCAGTCGTTGTGGTCCCCTTAGCTATAAGTAAGAAAATCATCAGGGACTGCTTGAAGCAGGAACATCGGGCATCCTGAAAACAGAGCCAAGGATATCACCAGGCAAAAGCCATGATAAAGCAATCACTTCCAAAAAAACCAAGGTCCTAGATGGACCTTAGAACCACTATCGGTCTCCTCACCGGACACGACCCTTAGATCACATCTATTTAAACTTGACTTGACCGAGAGCAAGGACTGCCGAATATGTATCGAAGGACCTGTAGACAGCATACACATCGTTGGTCGCTGCCCAGGCTTCGCCTCAAAAAGACACAGTTTACTGGAACGAGACTTTCTCGAACCCAGCGATCTGCCCAACTTGATGGTCAGTGATCTGCATGGACTGGTAAGCAGTACCGGGTTACTAGCTGACCACTGACCCAACCACAAAGTGGGTAGTTACAAAAGATCTTATAGATCCAGGCGACATGAAGGTCTGGAAAAAAGCTCCCACTCTGTTTACTACTAGGTTTGTCACAATGCTTACCAATTTCAATAAGTTCTATACGTAAAAAGTCGTTTCGCTCGTGTGTGTCTGTAGAACCCCTTGTTTAATATGGTTTTATTTGAAGAGTGTGTTTTATTTACACTACGATATTAACAACAGCGATAAATTATATTTCATCATTACACATCTTTAGGATCTGGTTGTATGATATACCTGAGTGTAAGCACGAAAGCTCGCCTCGCTGTCATTTAATTTTGCCGCCCGAACCGTTCCGCTACGATACTGAACTTTGCACGTACAAGTTCTCGGTTCGAAGTAGACGGATCGCTCCAAGGATATTGTTAGTTTATTTGTGTACCGCTCGCAGGCGCGCGGAGGAAACGGCACTCGGGGAAGAAAACGAGGCGGTGTTATTATTCGCGTCGGTGGCTCCTTTAACGCCTAGCGCGGCGGATATCCTAATAACCGTGCCATTTAAAGCCGGATTTATTTCAATCGGTTCCGCAGGGAGACTCACTTTCTTTTATGAGGCGCGCCAAATTGGGGAAAGTACTGGGAATAATCCGAGGACTGGGCCGGTTTGAAGGCCCAAACGCGTTAAGGGACAAGTTTCAATTTAAGGCTACATCTTCTAGATACTATGTATTAGGCAACTGTAAAAATATATTAGATACATATGACTACGGAAAAAAGGCGTTTTCTAAAACATATCAATTTTTGCGCACGCTTGGGACTTCCAACGTACGGCGCAGACTGTGCCACTTCGGTTTTATTTCCCTAAAAGATTGGAGCACAGTGGCTGACATAGTACTATTATATAAGATAATCCACACCGCTATAACTATAGTTGCCAACTACAGCGGGCGAGCTCGTCCACCAGAAGGTTGATTCCTAGGGGAAACTAGCCCTAAGGCCAGAATTCTACCCAGGTTCGCACTTCATGAGGCCGCCGGATGGGTGTTGACCCGTGAGTGTGACCAACCCTGAACAGAATGGGTCTTCGTGGCCAACTCAACAAGGGCCCATTACTGCCTGTGCTTAAAGCAGTACGGATATTATTCATTTTTGTATCCGACTGTATTTATCACAGTCATGGTTGGCCATTATTCTCTCTGTCTCGAAAGAGAAATGCTGATCAAATGTTTTTATTCTAATTCTCGGTAAAACTGATAACCCTAGCTTACTAGACAAGGTGAATCTTTTCGTACCTAATAATTATCTTCGTGCTCGATCGCACCATCTTTTCTCGGAGCCGTTCTCGCGCACTAACCTTACGATGTGGAACTTGTTGGCGTGTGTTTGCTGCGCCTAAATAAAATTCACTAGATTGCACCAGATTTTGATATGTTACCGCCAACCCTCATTCATTTAAACTGCATGCTAATAATCATTTATTTTTATATGATAGCTAGTATTATAAGTGACATTATATTTGTATAATAAAGGTTTTCTGTAATGTTGATTAGTAATAAGCGAATAGACAAATCAATAAAAATAAATAAACAACAGGAAGAGGTCGTGTCCAATTTCTCAAGTCTTAGTTAGACTCCCATGACAGCAAAAATCCTCTTGAAAATGCTAATCCGCAAACTCGCGCCCTCTCAACTCCCACTGTAAATTGGAGCTGAAGAGGGACGTAGTGGGGGGGGGATGAGGAGAGCGGTTGCGAATTTTTCCTCCTTTGCGCTCCGTTGTTCCCCTGATTAAAGTCAGCCGCGGCTAAAAATTTATGATTCAATTATTAGAGGCTGTAATTGCGTCGTCGGTCGGCGACGACCCCCCTCCCCTCACCCCCCCCCCCCCCCCGCCGCACCAATCGCATGCCACCGCATTTAATTAATGCCCATCGGGCCGGCCGAGACAATCGTCCGGCATACTCTCGGGTAATTCCTCAGGGAAAGGGATGAGCACGAACATTAATTACTGCGAAAATGGATATTAATTTTATGAAAAAAGATTTGTTGAGCTGTTTTCGGTAACAAAGGCCCAGGACATGTACAACCATCAAATTGGATTTTGGAGTCGTCCTTTATTACGAGCGAACCCGCCGCCTCAGACTTAGAGGTGTCAACTACAACGGGCGAACCCGTCACTTAAGGAAGTTTTATTGATAACTAGCCGACCCGTGCCCACTTCGTTGGGCGGTAAAACTGTTTACTTGTGATGAAATTATGAGTGTGGTTCGGTTAGTACTGAGTGCTATAATTTATTTCCTAACTGCCAAAAGAAGGGTTATATTTTTATGTATGTATGTATTTGCATGCTAATTTGACTACCGTTATTGTGAGTGTCTTATTTGTGAATGTCTTGTCTATGCAGTAAAAGGGAAATTATATGCAGTAAAATGGAAAAGTCTTTTGTTTTAACACTTGAGACGATAAATTTCCTTATTTTGATAAGAATTCATAATTGTTGATAATATGACCAATAAACTAGACCTAACGATTTAATTTATTTTTTTAATATAAAATACTACTTTTTGTGACTTGAATATAAAAGTTAGGCATATGCTGTCGCTGACTTTTTTGTAGGCATTATCAAGCTCTACAACTTTTCGCTAGAACTTAATCATATATATTTCATCGTTAAGGCAGCGTTAGTAAAAAACGTTTTCGTTCGACCGCTTATTCTCCGACTTACATTGCAAATCCAACTACCACGAAAAAGTATTTTAATTTTTCGGATTAATATATAGCCTATGACACTCACAAATAACGTGGCTTTCTATTGCTAAAAGAATCAAAATCGAGACAGTAGATCCAGAGATTACTTCCTACAACGTCACAAACTTTACCTCTTTATAATATTAGTAGGTATAGATTATCGTTTTCTCTCATGTAAGGTTAGGCGTAGAAGACTAGAGTCGAATACAAATCTACAGTCTAGCTAAGCCGATATGCCCGTCAGAGGCCAACGCCTTACGGTAAGGCACCGGGAAAGATATTCAGAGGACAGCCTCGCCCCCTGACTACCAGTTTTGGAAGTGTGAGGGACCACCCCTCACTAGACTCCAAGTTGTTCGGTGTGAGGTGGTGGTATCAACTTACGAGTTATCTCCGTATTGAAAGGCGGTTTTGCGTGAAGCAGACGGTATTTATTGAATCGACTGAAAGCTTGATATTGCCAGTTATAACGCTTCCCGAATAGGTTATGTTGTCGCGAGTGTATTGATGCGCGACTGCAGTTACGAGGGTATATGGATGAGGATTGTATGTGTGCTCCTAGTATCTTGTACTGGGCACGGCTCGAGTCTGTGGGATTAGAGACTGATGCTTCGTGACTGGGAAAGATAAGGAAAGGAAACCAAGGAGCCGGACTCGTTGAGCGACCTCGTGAGAGGGGTACCGAGTATGCCGTCGCAACCTTGGGGGAGGTGATCACTCGAGGAATGATACTTTGGTTGCTTTTTCGCCGGTTTATATAGGCCGGGAAATGATGCAATCCGAAATATTCCGAGTAAAAGTATTGTTTCATGGTGCTGATTCACCGCTTCACGAATCAAAATAATAGCTGAATTGTGTCAGTGTATTTCACTGGAAATCGATGTATTTGTTGATCGCATGTAACGGTACTTAAGGGCCGTTACAGAAGTATACCTCCGTTTGGAATTAAACATCAGGATACCTCCATCCTCCCGACTGGTAAATGGGTTCGAAGTCGCTTGCGCGACCTCTACCTAACGTATATTCAGCGGTGATTCAGTTTGGATCTATCGCGGACCATTTGCATCATTTTCCCGGCTCTGAATTCAGGATCAGGTAGCCGATTGGTAATTTCAAGTGTTTGACGACAGGTCGACGTCCACCCCCCCCGCTGCTAAGGAAACAGTATATTTCCATAGTCTCCCAAATACTTCAGTAATTAATCAGAGTGCACATACCGATTGGCTGTCGCCGCACTTCGCGCAAACCGCCCAGTAGGGCCAGTAGCCAATCCCCCAAGAGAAACCGATCAACCCGCCGTGAGGCCTGAGACGCGAGAGTCCTACCCGGGGTAGCGTTTCATACAATACAATACAATACAATACAATCAACTACTCCAGTAGATAGGCATTCCTACACTTGGATGCGTCACAAAATTAAATGCTAAAAATTTCATTATTATAAACATAACTATCGTGATAGTTGTCATGGCTGTAATATTATATTCAATATTACCTACATACAAATAATCAAAATATGCTAATGTGATGAGTCAGGGAGAATAATATATTAAAATAGAAATGCAAATTCTATGTAGAATAATCAAAAAATATATATTTTATTGCCAATCCAGCAATATGCCTTCGTATTTTTTTTTTTAAATGAATTTAATTATATGAAAATTAGAATGTCAGCTATCATAATACCATTATGTTTAAAACTTTACGCATTTCATTAATCATCAACTACGAGGAGGCTTGTAAATAGGAGTTGAATCGTGGGTTGGACCAAATCGAAAACACAATGAATCTTATGGCCCAAACTGCACGAAACCATTCGCTACCACCAGGAATGTATAACTATGTATAATCACTTCTTCAACAGTGGGGTGAATGCAAAGACTTAGGGACATGACATTCTACTGTCTAACTCTACGCCAACTTGCCCGAGAGCATCCAACGCCTTACCGGACACAGGAAGTGAATCCAGCGGGCAGCCTCGCACCATTACTACCGAATTTGGCCGGATATCTTTGTCCACCCGTCTGATCGCAGGTTCGAAGTCGCTTGCGCCGCCGCTACCTGATGTTTACTATGGGTGCTAATGAGCCCTGTTGGAGTTGGCCATCGAGACTCATTTGTTCAGGGTCGGTCACACTCACGGGTCAACACCCATCCGGCAGCCTCCACGTATGAAGTGCGAGCCTGGGTAGGACTCTGGCCTAAGAACCATTTTCCCCCAGGATTCAATCTACTGGCGCTTCTGGACGGATTACGCACCGTGCGCGGTCAGCCAATCGATTGAGCATTCTGACTGACATTCGGAGGAGTCTGGAAACAGTACTGTTTCCTATACAGCGGGGGTAGTTGTTCACCTTACGGCGACAGCTCTTGAAACGACCATCGGCTACCCGATTCCGGGTGAACAGCTGGGCAAAGGATGCCGGGGTTCGTGATAGATTCGGTAGACACCGTTTCACCGATACGTAAGGGAGAGGACCGCGCAAGCGGCTCAACCCCGTAACCAGTCTGGAGACTGGAGTAATCTGGTGGCAACCGGCAGTAAAGGCGCGAGTGACGACCCGCTGGTTATCTCGCGGTAAGGCGTTGGCTTCTTACGGGCATGTGGCAGAGCTTGACGGTGGTCTGTTTTGTGCTAAGTCTTCTGCGCTCACCTCACAGGAGACAGAACGATTAAATTTCGATAAAACTTCCTGAGGTAACGGGTTCGCTTGTTGTAGTCGACAGCTCTAGTTGGTGTTTGCTTTCTTTTTAATTTAGTATTATTTAGGAAACTTATAGTTCTTTATAGTTCATCATATACGTCAAGACGTCAAGACAAGTAACAGCTGTTCTATTTAGCTCTCGTTAAACAACAAATTCGCGAGTTAAAAGTGAATATTTCTTCGCGTACGTGACATTGAATTGAAGCTAAAATTGTGCGCATTTTTGTGATATCAGTGCCATCGCTGGTTTATCTGTGAATTAAGTGAAATCGTTTAATCTAACTTTGACCATTTCTTTCTTTCCGTTGAATTACCCTGTCAGCCACAGAGCTAAATATCAAAAATCGTTGGTACACTGCACGCGAGTATAAACTATTGCGACGTTCAGCACGCCACTAACGAGCGGCTAGTGGCCGAATGGTAAGCTATCCTGACCGATTGCTGTCACAAAAATACAGAGTTCGATTCCTGTGCCAACTGGACATTTTTTTCTTTCGAGCAGAGCGTAATTCACCTTGTTCAAAATATCACCGGCAGATGCCGCTAGTGGTTTTTCCCGACAAAGAATTATAATTTAAACATTGATTTTATATAAATAACCCAAGACGCAAACCGCGGTGACTTACGAATATACTACGGAAGCGGTGTTGCAAACCATATCGCACACAAATTGTACAATTTCTATTTCTTTATTTTAAATTAAATAAATAATGATTTGTGCTAAGTGCTCCGCGGATATCCGTGATGGTGCTCATTGTAGTATCTGTCGCAAGGTATTCGACTACGCATGTGCGGGGATCACAGAGGTTGGATATAGGAAACTTGGCGAACGGAAGTCTACATGGCGCTGTATCTCATGCAAGACAGGCGTCCTACCTACGCAGCCATCGATTTCACAAACCCAGCAAGATTCTCGATCCCTATCACTCTGGAGGGACTAATGGAAGAGATAAGGGCAATATCCTTGAAGATCTCCCCCCTTATCAACTTAGCCGAAGATATTTCGTCTCTGAAGTCTGATATGGACGAGTTGAAGAGTTCCGTAAAGAATATCCACACTACTGTTAGCGCCGTCAGCATAAAATTTAAACAAATTGAAGATCGGATGGCAACTCTAGAAAAAAATCAAGAATCCTTCTCTGATTTGCGTATTAAAGTTCTTGAACTTGAGAAGCGGTTTGATGATAAAGAGCAGTTCGAACGGATGAATAATTTGGAAATAAAAGGAGTTCCACAATCACCAAATGAGAACCTATTCGATATTGTTTCTAAAATTGGATCTAAAGTCAACTATGCAGTACAAAAGCACCAATTGGATTTTTTTTCAAGGATCCCAACGCGTCAGCAAGATTCCCCAAAAGCGATCGTGGTCCGATTTATAAATCGCTATGCAAAGGAAGATTTCGTTGCGGCCGCTCGCAAAGCATCGCTCACCCCGCGAGACATAGGTCTTCAGGGCAGTGGAAGAATATATGTGAACGACCATCTCACCGTTCGCAACAAAATGTTACTTTCCAAAATGAAACTAACCAAGTCTCAACTCGGATACCAATATGCTTGGGTGAAACACTGCAAATTTTTTATGAGAAAAAACACTACTTCACCAGTTATATCGATACGGTCGGAAGCTCAGTTGGAAAATTTATCTTAATATATTGTTTTTTGTTAACCACTTCATTACTTCATTACTCTTGTCTAGCCGTAAGCATTCAGCCTGTTGTCAGTCGCATAACCTCAGCACTCAACCTAAGTACAGAATTGAATGTAATCAGTTTCATCAGCAGCATCTCAGGAGCCGGATCGAGGTATATCGCACTCTATCGCATCTGCACTAATTTTGTTATAATAATATTTATATCAGCACCATACAGTTGGTCTTATCTTATTACGAATTCGATTACGTCAATCGTATTATTAATATCTACGCACTTCCCTAATATACTTACATATCAATTAAGCTGTAGTTTGCGATATGGTGGACCTTAATATCTACTATCAGAATGCTAGGGGACTGCGGACAAAGACTAACACGTTCTTACGAAATCTCCTCTTAAATTTCTTTGATATAGTAGTGATCACTGAGACTTGGCTATTGGAGGGGATATCTGATCGCGAGCTTTGTGATGATAGGTATATACTGTTCAGGCGTGATCGAAATTACGCCCGCACACAGCAGAAATACGGTGGTGGAGTTCTGATTGCAGTCCGGCGCACTCTTATTGCTATCGAACAAAAGGACTGGCAATCATCAGCAGAAGATTTATGGGTCACTATCACGACTCATGCGGAGCCAAATTGCAAAATCAATCTATGTGTTATTTACTTGTGTAATCAAAATTTAGGCTTTTCCTTTAACGAGCAGTTAGATAATTTCTCAAATAATTTGACAACTATTGTTTTGGGTCATCCACATGACAAATTCATAATTCTAGGCGACTGCAACATGAGTAACATAGATTGGCGTCCAGCAGATTTTTCAAGTTTAGCACTTGAACCCCATTGCTTTTCTGGACCCAGCCAGCTTAATTTTATTGACACCTTGAACCTATGTAATCTTTCACAGTTCAGTGGTGTACGTAACTCCGATAATAAGATTCTGGATCTGGCCCTCTGTACTGATCCGATTGCAGTGGAAGCCTGTACTGATCCACTTGTTCCCGAAGATCCATACCATAAATCTCTTTGTATACAAGCCTCCTTCGCTAAATACCTTGCGCTATGTGATAATGTTCAAATGAAGTATCTTTATTATAAAGCTAACTTTGGCGAAATAATTAAGGACCTCGATAATACAGATTGGCACTTGTCCTTGACTCAGGGAACCTTAGAGGAGGCAGTAAGATTTTTCTATACTACTATTTACACAGCTCGCGATAAACACGTGCCATGTAAACGCCTCTCGAAGGAGAAATTTCCTCTTTGGTATGATCTGCCTCTCCGCAAACTACTAAAAGAAAAATACAAATACTTTCGAAAGTACAAGTCGTATGGCAATCTATCAGACTATCATACGTTTATCCATCTTCGCTCTCAAGCCAAACGGCGGGAAAATGAGTGCTTTAAAATATACATAAACAAAACGGAATCCTCGATTATTGCCAATCCTAAAGCGTTCTGGTCATATATAAAAGGTAATAAGTCTAGTTCTATCCCATCCACAATGCTTTGCGGTTCGGTATCTGCATCAAATGGCCCAGATGTTTGTGAACTATTCTCCTCTTACTTCACTTCGGTGTTTCTACAGAATTCCCCGAGTGTTCCAGTTACTAACCATGAAGATCCGACAACGTCATCTAGTGGTGACATAAACCATGTGGAAGTCAAAGAGGAGGATGTATTGAATTTACTTTAAAAAATAGACCTAACGAAATCGGCTGGACCAGACGACCTAGCTCCCCTATTTATTGTTCGCTGTGCTGATAGTATTGCATTGCCTTTGTCGATACTTTTTCGTCGTTCGCTGAAAGAAGGTGTTATGCCTGAAATATGGAAGCGAGCGTTTGTATCCCCGATTCATAAAGGGGGTCCTAGGGAATGTATTACTAACTACCGCCCCATTTCTAAATTATGCATTTTTTCGAAAATTTTGGAAAAAACCGTGTACACGCAATTGTATTCTGCTTTCAAACCTTACTTTAGTTCTCAACAACATGGTTTTTTGAGAGGTAGATCAACGACAACTAATCTACTGCTAGCCAATGACTACATAACTGAAAACATGTCTAATAATAGGGACGTGGACGTAATTATGACTGATTATAGCAAAGCATTCGATCGCATCGACCATGTTCTTCTTTTGGAAAAACTCCTATCTGCCGGAATACACGGCGACTTGTATAGATGGTTCTCTTCTTACATTTCTAATAGGTCTCAAGCAGTAGTTCTTAACGGGTTTACCTCTAGCTGGTCTACTATTCCTTCAGGAGTTCCACAGGGCTCTATATTAGGCCCTCTATTATTCATTTTATTTATCCAGGATATAGACGCATGTTTTAAGAATTCTATTTATCTTTTATTTGCTGATGACATGAAGATTCTTAAAGCAATAACTACTCCTGGTGATGTCTCCCTCCTGCAGGATGACTTGTTACGCTTGAATAGCTATTGCACTGCCAACAAATTAGACCTCAATGTTGCCAAATGCTCTACCATTACTTTTAGTCGTAAAAATAACCCTTCTTCCTCTTCTTATTTTCTCAATAACTCTGCTTTGAGTAGGGTAACTAAGATTAAGGATCTAGGTGTTACACTCGACTCCAAACTGCTATTTGATGCCCACATCGACAGTATTGTTGCGAAAGCGTTTAAAGCCCTAGGATTTATTATACGATCCAGCGAACACTTCAATAACATAAAAACCATAAAAATTCTCTATTGTGCCTACGTCCGCAGTCATCTTGAATATGCATCCCAGTTATGGAACCCTTGTTACGAGGTGTATGCATCGAGAATAGAGGCCATCCAAAGAAAATTTCTACGCTACATAGAATATAAATGTCGTATACGTGATCCAGACTACTATTCTCGTTGTATCCGCCATCATTTGCTGCCATTGGCTTTGCGAAGAAACATAGCTGACATCTCACTTTTACTAAGAATTTTAAATGGCTCGATTGATTGTCCTGAACTATTATCTAAAATATCTCTCCGCACTCCTAGCCGGGCACTTAGAAATAGGGCACCCCTTTACGGACCTGTCTTTAAAACCAAATACAGGCGTAATTCCTATTTTATAAGGGTATGCGAAACTTTCAACACCCTGAATGCTGACATTGATATTGACCCCTTTTTCACGGATATAGATATTATAAGGAAGCAGGTTGTAGGGCGATTTTGTGATGACCAGGCTTAGCATTTCCTTCTTTTATTACAGTCTTGTTTATGTCAACATGTTTTCTAATGTACAATTTATCTTCTTGTTTAATATCTTCTTTATACTTAATATCAGTTCTAAATTCACGTTATTATTATTGTCATTATCAGTGGTAACTTGTAAATGGCTCTAAGCTTCCTATTATTGTTCACTACAAAATTATTGGCTGTAAGTTATCCTTAAGAAAATAAAATAAAATAAAAATAAAATTTACATAGGTACTTACATTAGTTACATACAAAACTATAACATTTCAAAAACATCTTTCCACTTTATAAATATTTACATTTTGGTTTGAAAAATAAACACACATTAGGGGAGGGGGGTGGAAGGGGAGGGGAGAAGATATAATAAATAAATATTTTTAACTTAAATACACGTTATATAATATAGTCATACATATATGTTATTTATATACATCCATGAATACATATTTCTATTATTGTTACATTGCAATTACTAAAATATATCAGTAACGGCATTAATCATTGCTTTCATGAGAGCGATAAATGACGTGTTGAATACGTCAATATCGCCGAGCTGCTAACAGTTTTTGGTATAATTAGTGCTATCCCGCGGAAGGTGAAGTAACTCATTTTGCAACGCCGAACGATGCTACTAATATTTATAGCAATGGCTTGTGAAACACAGCTCGATATCGTTGCCTGTTGGCGGTAATTCAGTTTGAATTTATTGCGGACTGTGACGCCTTTTGCCCGTGTTTAACATGGGATCGCGTGGCCAACGAGCAGCCGACATCAGGTCAACAAACACCCCCGCTGAGTAAGAAACGTTTAAGATAATTTCCAGACCGTAATTCGCCGGGGTGCACAGTCGATTGACTGACGCCGCACGACGCGCAAACCGACCAGCAGCACCCGAAGGACACCCCCCAGAGGAAACCGATCCACCATGCGTTCCTTTCCAGATTCGATTTTCTTCGATGAGGCTACCGGATGGGGTTGAACCGTGAGTTGAGCCGACCCAAGATATCGAGCGGGTCATAGTGGCACAACTGCGCAGGAACCATTAGCAAACTGGAACCTGCGATCCGTTAGAAATGCTAAGCGTACCGCGCACTGTTTTAGTCCGACCAATTTCACTTCCAGAACAAACAGCGCGTAGAATTTCCGGCGATTAGACCTAAAGTTAAATTGTCGTTTGGGTCGCGGATTAATTAACTTTTAAATGTAGTTATAGTCGTTCTTTACGGTCAATTGTACCGGCAAACTCATTAAATGCGACGGTAGACCGTGGAGTTACATATGCTAACCAAGTTAAGTCTAAAGGATGGCAAAAAAATATTGTCATAAAATATAAAGTAGTACTGATCCCGATCAACAGGTCATCGCGATAAAGCATCAAGCTTCATATACAAAAGATTACATTATTAAAGATTTTTATTTGAGATTCATTCAAATCCGATATAATTTAGCAAAATATTTGAATAAGTGGTCATCGGTTAATTAGACACAACAACCAACTACAGAAATGCGTAGTATTCGTAACCGAGTGTTACACAATTTGCGTTGTTAGGAATAATCCCCGGTCCTGTTAATCCGCGCCGCGCGCTCCGTCGACGGGCTGAAATTTCCTGACCTCCCCTTCGAAATGACCCCCTTCCCTCACCCCGCAACCCCCAGGAAACCCATCAAGCAGACGTCAACATTCCGTCGCCTAGTGTCAATGTTGTAACAGACTTACCTGCAAATGATTAATTTACCCTACCGATTGGACGATGTTTACATTTTAAATTTGTGGCTCGCATGTAAAAAGAAGGATTTAAATATAAACTGTAATATTTTTTTTAATAATAAAAAAAAAAGAGTGTAATGTTTTCAGGGTTCATTTAAGTATGGAGGGGGGAAGGGGAAATGGGTAAAGGGGGGGGGGGTAAATATGTAGATTAAAAAAGGAAATTGCGATTCAAGGTAAAAATTTAGCAAACAGAAAAAACTTTTAGAGTTTTCTGGCGAAGTGCAGAAGAATAGAACGTCAGCAGCGGCGATGCACTTTTGATGCAGTATGTGATGCGAATTTAAAAAAAAATATTAGGAAAAACACGTTTTTAAAAACAAGTTTTTATTAAAATGCTCTATCCCGAGCCAACTCTGGGGGCAGCAGCTATGTCACAGTGAAACTTCTGAAAATGCTATAAAGAACTTCGTGTTTGTGCTGTTGACAGTTGAGGAGTTCCTTTGTTGGAAGTCTACTCTTTATTGTGAATTTGTCACAATGGGCGGGTTTATTGTCATATGACAATCTCTTACAACCAACCCTACTATGACGTGTTATATGTATGTGTGCGTGTAAGATGTCTGTAAGTGTGTGTCTTGTTATTGCATTCGATCGACAGAAATGAAAATGCAATTTAACCCCTCCAATCGCGAAGTAAAAATTCAGCTGTCACTTACGCCGGCGACTTTTTCGCGCGTAAATTCGGCGCAAGTCAATGAGTCCCACAGCTTACAGAGCAAAAATAAAAAACAAACAATAGAAATAATACAATTTCACCTACTTCTGTAAGTAATATGGTCTTATATTTGTACTTTCAGTTTAAAATGCATAACGTTGATTTAATTTGAATATTTAACATTTTACTGACCAATTTGAATATTTAGATGAATAATTTTACTAGGTATCTTTTCGAACTACTAACTACTTCAAATATTAGGCTTCTATTTTGATTATTTATATTTATAGTTTGACAATCTAGTAGTTAATTCTTGACTAGCTAGGTATGTTCAGTAAAGAGTAGTAACGAAACTTACTACCTAACCCAATTATTTTGATCGTCGGTCCAAGAGCGGTCTTTAACCGTCAATTGGACACGACGAAAATGTAATGTAATGTAATGTAACATTTACGTGTCGAATAAACACAATATCGCATTATAAGCTACAACCATTGACTATAAAGCGTATTAGATTGCGCAATGCAGTACTACGATTTCGCAGC
This sequence comes from Micropterix aruncella, assembly GCA_944548615.1. Lineage (NCBI taxonomy): Eukaryota > Metazoa > Arthropoda > Insecta > Lepidoptera > Micropterigidae > Micropterix > Micropterix aruncella. The sequence goes on from OX155970.1 coordinate 28,561,049, forward strand.
TAGTATTTTACTACGAAATGCAACGCGTAGACGGCACTCATAGTTCCAAAAATTAATTAATATTCTCTAACTTGCGGTGTCAACTACAACGGGCGAGCCCGTCACCACAGGACGTTTCAACGATTTTCTCGTTCTGTCGCCCTGCAGTGAACGTAGAAGACTTTGGACAGAAACAAATCCAACGTCCAGCTACGTCACAACCCGCAAGAAGCCAACGCCTTACCGCGAGATAGCCAGTGTTACCTGGCGGGCCGACCCTCGCGCCCTTGCTTCCAATTGTGACTAGATTTCTCCGGTCTCTCGATTGGTTCCGAGTTCGAGGTCGCTTGCGCGGTCCTCTCCCTTACGAAGCGGTGAAACGGTGTGCACCGAATCTATCGCGGACCAAGGCGTCCTTTGCCCGACTCTGAACCGGGATCGGATGGCCAATGGTCATTTTAAGAGCAGTCGCCGTAAGGTAGACAACCACCCCCGCTCTATAGGAAACAATACAGTTCCCAGACTCCCCCGACTGTTAGTCGGAGAGCACAGTCGATTGGCTTGCGCCGCTCGGTGCGCAGACCGTCCAGGAGCGCCAGAGGTTTGATTCCCAGGGGAGACTGGTTGACCCAGTGTCCTACCCAGGTTCGCACCCCATGCGTGGAGGCCATCGGATGGGTGTTGACCTGTGAGTGTGACCGACCCTGAACAAATGGGTCATCGTTGGCCATTAGCTCCCGTAACATTCTCTAACGTAACATATTCTCTAGCGTTCTCTAGCGTTCGTGGTAAAACAGTACGGCGGCGGACTAAACAGATGATGGCGGTCTAAATACGCCGATATGGCATCCTTCCACAAAATAAAATAATAACATAAAAAGAAACCATTTTTTAAATCATCTTTTTTATCATTGTTCTTATTATTTTATTATTATTTACATAAAAATGTAAATTTTTATTGGTATGCAGTTTTCAATACGTAATATTTACCCACTTTAAAGTTCAGATAGACTAATAGATGGAATTCTATCTTTACATATTTATTTATTTTATTTATTTATTTACATATACATATACATTCAAATTCATGAGCACATCAGAAAATGAAATGACAATTTAGACAATGTCGTCGTATGATTTCAAAGTTATATACACATCTGTCTGAGCCCAGGTTACATAGCGCATACATTAAACGCAAATGATAATCTGTCTATTATGCTAAGCAAAGAGCAGCCGAGCCCGCCTTGCTAGGCACCCCTGTGTTAAGGCGAGCTCACTTCGGGAGTCACGCTAGAGTGCCACGGTTGTGTCAAGGAAAGATCTAAAATATTATTTTTGAATTATTTTAATTTTAATTTATAATCATTATTAATATTACCTATTATTATTAATAGTGTTATTATTATTATATTTTTTAAAAAATATTATTTTATATATTTTTATTTTTTTACCCTTTTTCAGTATTTTAAACAATTGTCTAAACCGCAGAATAAAATCTACAGCGCGAATCCCCTCTTTTGCAGTATAGAGGTGATTGTCGCATCGTATTCATATGAGTTCCGCTCGTTTCACTGTAAATATTGCTATCCATAATGCAGGTAGGCAGATAGTTTCGTATTGAACGCAACTGAACTGATTGACTAGTGATTAACGACTTCGGGTGTTCGCAGCTAGCGGTTTTCTGACAACGTAATCATACGACTAACACTTGTTAAATAATAAAATTGTACAGTTACTAAATCAACTGTATAACTTTTATCATTTAAAAAGTGTTAGTCGTATGATTACGTTGTCAGAAAACGAGCTCACTTCGGGAGTCACACAAGAGTGCCACGGTTGTGTCAGGGAAAGATCTAAAATATTATATTTTAATTATTTTTATTTTAATTTATAATCATTATTAATATTATTATTATTAATATTGTTATTGTTATATATTTTTTTTATTTATTTTTTTTTTTATACCCTTTTTCAGTATTTTAAACAATTGTCTAAACCGCAGAATAAAATCTACAAGCAAATTTCTGTGAAACATTTCTGTGATGTAATCAACCTATATAAAAAATGCGATATATGGCTAAATAGTGCGATAGGTGGGTTTTTATAAACAATCACTCCTTTATAAAGACCAATCATTATGAATGTTATTATAAATGGCAAAAAAATGCTATTAGTTTCGCCATCAACTCTATTAGCGCCACCTACATGTCGCTGGCATAGAAAAGTTGCCAAAACTTTTTAAGGCATTGACCAATCTAATGGCCTATATAATCAATCGTAATGTTTATATGTCGAATAAGCACGAATTTTCAATACAATCTATAAGATTCCATTAACATTTGATCAAGCGACTGCCAAGTTATTGTATTGTATTGTAAATTGAATATGAATACATTAATTTGAATATCTGTAGAAATGCCCTTTTTTGGTGTATAATTTAAATAATTTAATGTTAAAAATATAAATGAAAATGAATACTTTTTAAAACAAGCTGGCAGTAGCGGCTTTCTTGTGCAGCGTGATGCCGTAAAACCTATAATGTAATGCACAAAAGTGCACAAAACCAATGAACAATCTTTGTTCAGCAAGAATAGGCGTACTAAAATACTACGAGTTTTATTTAAATAACTATATATTGGGCCCGATTGCGTTTCTTTGTGAACTAAAACTAAAATTAGTCCAAGCGAAGGAGACAGAGCAATACGTTAGAGCGGAATATGAAACGTCGATAAATACTACCTGCCAAACTTATACTCGTCCGAATAAATTCGAGCATATTTCGTGTGGTGTAAAATCTGACCTTGGCGGGCAGTTTTAACGCAAAAAAAGTGACAACCGGACATCTTAAACTCCGCTCTAGCGTATTGCCCTGTCTCGTTCACACGGACTAATTTCCGATTTTAGTTCACGAAGAAACGCAATCGAGACCATTGTCTTCCTCTTGGCAAATATAGTATATTTTATTGAACAAATATTCGAAATAAGCGTCAATCGGTTGAATCGTGCAATTACGAACTACATAGAAAACTTTCCTAGAAAACACCCGATAATTTGCCGTGCAAGAATCGCTAGAAACCTTATTTTTAACGCCAAATGAGCGTAGGCGCCCTGAATGGGATTTACGACCAATTTCCCACGAAATAGGGAATGGCTTGGCGTGCTAACTGGGACGATATATGATTAACTAATCTGCGTGCCCCATTCAATTCTTTTGCGGGCGCGTGGGCGGTTTGCATCTTAGATAATTTGAAATTGGCCGTAGGTATGTAGTTTTGAAGTAAATCATGTAAATGGCATGGTCATTTTTTGGAAATATCACAGTGTTGTCGGTTACCAAAAAATATATTGTTAATATATGAAGGATAATTTATTTTGATTTTCCTTTTGGTGTATTATTATGGAATATTTAGGATGGATTTTTATTAACAAAATATATGCAAATAAGTTTTGAATTAAGGACTTTCTTGAAAAGGGTAAATCAGTACGAGCAAATAAGTAATTTATATAAAAACATTTGGAAAAAGTTAAAAAAAAATGTAAATTCGACAACCTTTATTTATTGAAAAATAGTATAAATATATTTGAACGCGTTTCGCCATCTAGCGGTAGGTAAAATACGGCGAACATTGATTATTCGCGATACTTTACTTACTGCTAGATAGTGCAGCGCGCTTAACGTTTTTCAAACATTTATAGTCAACAAGTTTTTTGAATCGACCAAAAAAAAACGCCATATTTTTTTATTATTAAAAGGTGCTTTTTACCCCGTACTGATTCGCTCACTTAAATGTGACATTTATTAAAAAATCACCCTGTATGCGTTTTTGTAAAGTATCGCTATTATTCCAGAGCCACCCCTTCGGCCAAATATCTCCGGCCTCCCGACTGGTTACGGGGTCGAGGTCGCTTGCGCGGTCCTCTTCCTTGCGTAGCAGTGATCCGGTGTCTACCGAATCTATTGCGGATCACGGCATCCTTTGTCCGGCGCTTCACCCGGTATCGGGTAACTGTTTGATCGTTTCAAGAGCGGATATCATCACGTAAACAGCCACCCTCGCTCTATAGGAAACGAAGTCGCTTCCAGACCCCCCGGTTAACTGTCGGAATGCACAGTCGGTTGGCTGGACGCCGCACGGTGTGCAAACCGTCCAGGAGCGCCCGAAGATCGATTCCCAGGATAAACTTACTTACAGGCATAACGTCCTACAATGAGAAAAATATAACGCTGTAATACACGGAAATAAATAACCATGTTTCAAAAGAGATTATGTATATAGAAGCCAACAAATTAAGAACACAAGGCAAGCTACTGGGTCAAATTATAATATTCCGATTGTAAAGTCTTCATTTGCCTAAAGGCATTTTTATTTCCTTGCGCCGAGATTTTATAATAATTTAAATGAGAGGTATAAGAATGCGAACAACTTAAATTCATTCAAAATACTTATAAAGAAGTACCTGCTTGAAAGGGGTCCATTGTATTCTGAGTTTCAATCGCTCTCGCTAATAATTTAAGTTGTTTTATTAAATTATGTATTACTAACTAATATCAAATCTTGTGTATTATTTGCTTATGTATATATATATATATATATATATATATATATATATATATATATATATATATATATATATATATATATATATATATATATATATATATATATATATATATATATATATATATATATATATATATATATATATATATATCTATATATATATAGAGTTGAGTACCTTAGCCGAACGTTTCGGAGCCCGGTTTTGGCTCCTTCCTCAGCGGCGAGAAGAATACTGGCATCCGCTGCTGTCACCAACGGCTACCCGCTTTTCTTCTGTGGTACTGGGAGAATGGTGATTTGGCGGGATGATAATGTGAATTTAAATTAAAATGGTTTAATTTTGAATTAAAAAAAATACATTTTTTATATATATATATATATATATATATATATATATATATATATATATATATATATATATATATATATATATATATATATATATATATATATATATATATATATATATATATATATATATATATATATATATATATATATATATATATATATGTATATATATATATATATATATATATATATATATATATATATATATATATATATATATATATATATATATATATATATATATATATATATATATATATATATATATATATATATATATATATATATATATATATATATATATATATATATATATATATATATATATATATATATATATATATAAAAATATTTGATAGTTTTTTGGTGTATATTCTTTATAGAATTGATTAGAGGGATGATTATGAATAAAATAATAATAAAAGCCACTTACATACATAGTACATAGTGGAGAAAGGGGTCCCTTGTTTGAATTAGGGATTGCTTTATATTTAAACGAGATTGGTTGGTTGTCTTTGACTTGCGAACAGAGATGTAGGTTTACAAGGCCTTTTTAATCTAGAAACACTCACCCTTCAAACAACCAATCTCTAAACTAAGCAACCATCCTTCCTAAATAATAAAATCACTCGATTAGATCTTAATTCGAGGAAAAAAACAATGAAATACTTGTTTTTTGTCGGCTTATGCCGTCTTCTTAAAAACTAGATGACAGGTGACAGGTAGGAAGGATGGTAAGTGGCTTGTATGTAAGTGGCTTTTATTATTATTTTCTTCATAATCATCCCTCTAATCAATTCTATAAAGAATATATATATATATATATATATATATATATATATATATATATATATATATATATATATATATATATATATATATATATATATATATATATATATATATATATATATATATATATATATATATATATATATATATATATATATATATATATATATATATATATATATATACATATATATATATATATATATATATATATATATATATATATATATATATATATATATATATATATATATATATATATATATATATATATATATATATATATATATATATATATATATATATATATATATATATATATATATATATATATATATATATATATATATATATATATATATATATATATATATATATATATATATATATATATATATATATATATATATATATATATATATATATATATATATATATATATATATATATATATATATATATATGTATATATATATATATATATATATATATATATATATATATATATATATATATATATATATATATATATATATATATATATATATATATATATATATATATATATATATATATATATATATATATATATATATATATAAGATGATTATAAAGTAAATAATTATAAAAGCCACTTACATCGTGACGAAGGATTCCCTTGATCGGATTCGGGAATGCTTTAGGTGTTAACGAGAATGATGAATGCCTCTCACTTGCGGAAAGAGGAGTAGGTTTAAGTTGGGCCCATTTTACAACTAGTAACGCTCACCCTTCATCCAATTATCTCAAAAATTAAGCTACAATCCTTCTTTATACGTAAACTCACTCAATTTCCTATTATTTCAAGGGAAATAACAAGACAAGACGAGCTACTTGACAGATGGAAGAATTTAAAATTTCGAATTTCGTTTTTTTATTTTCTAAAGGTGCGATATAAAGAAGCTGCGATCAATATTCAGCTGAAAACTTAAAACTAAAAGCGTGACATGCCCTCATATCAATGAAAGGAAGCAGTCAGCTCTTTCCTATTAGTTGGAAAGATTACCTTTAACCTAAATGGATTATTTACAATGAACGAAACATAAAATATGTAAAAATTCAATATTTTGAAATATTTGATAGTTTTGTGTATATATTCTTTTTAGAATTGATCAATAAGATGATTATAAAGTAAATAATTATAAAAGCCACTTACATCGTGACGAAGGATTCCCTTGATCGGATTCGGGAATGCTTTAGGTGTTAACGAGAATGATGAATGCCTCTCACTTGCGGAAAGAGGAGTAGGTTTAAGTTGGGCCCAACTTAAACCTACTCCTCTTTCCGCAAGTCTTACTGACAGCTCTTCAGTTTACCCTAGACAACGGCGGCTGCAACGTCACCGAAACGTCGGGTCCTACAAATTTCACGCGGTAAATTCGTTTTCTATCCTATTTATAATGTCAAACAACCGCGATAGTCTTCGATTTCATAACTTTATATATGTCATATACACACCATTGACATAATATGATTGAGTTGGAAGACATTAAGCACATCCTATGGTGAAAATGTTTATCCGCATTCCTAACTAGGTGAGAGACGCGTATCTAGGGATGCTGGTTTTTGTTTAATGGTATCGACGAGCTGACTCTTTTGATATTATGAACTTACGTTGCATTGCATAATACATAAGAATATATACATACATAAACACATACATAAATAAAAAATATATATATACATACCTACACACAAATATATATATATATATATATATATATATATATATATATATATATATATATATATATATATATATATATATATATATATATATATATATATATATATATATATATATATATATATATATATATATATATATATATATTTTTTTTTTCAAATTGAAATTATGTTTATTACTAAATAAATGAAATGATAAAATAATGAAAGGGCACTTATCTGGTCTGTGGTGACCAGGAGTGACTCCACGCCTTTTTCTTCTCTTCTTTCAGTATTTGCTAGGTGTTTCCTGCTGTGGTATTGGAACCTGAATGTCTCCTACAGCGGCAACACAACAAAGCGAGACGAGAATGAATGCTGGAAAATAATAGGCGATTAGTGTTTCTTAAATATTAATGATTGTTATAAAATGTATATCAATATTTCGGCTCAGCCGTCGTCAAGATATGTGACATTTCTGAAATCGAACAATTCTTTGAAAATTTAAATTCAAGGAATCGAACAAAAAGAAATGGATTAATAATATTTTACACGATTTAGTTAAGGTACCATAACCAACCGTGCAAAACGTTATTTTAAATGAATGATTATAAATTAAAATAAAAAGCATTTGATGATTATGATAATATGTTAAACCTTATTAATTTTGCCTATTGAGACCGGAACCTTTGCAAGCGCCTAAAATATAAATATAAGCTAATTCCCAAGATTTGACGTCCCTTTCTTTCGCATTATCACCAAGGCATTTTATTATTTTAACTTTAAAACATTGATCAAAAGATAAATTATGCGCCCTGGCATGCAAAGATATTGGGAGTTGGCTTTCATTTCCTACACTAGCCCTATGATTATTTAGTCTAATATTAAGTGGTGTTGTTGTTTCACCGATATAAAAGGCATCACAAGTCCTGCACAGAAGTTGATATACTATATTTTTTGAAATACAACTGCAATGAAAGGGAACCCTGTAACTATTAGTAGTATTTGGACTGGTAAAAAAAGGACTTAGATCTAACAGAGGACACGTTTTACAAACGTGGACGACCACAAGGTTGAAGACCAAAAGTATTATTACCAATAGAGAAATTTTGATTATTTTTTGTTTTGTTTAATATTGATCTAATATTAGGTGGTTTGCGGAAAGATAAAATTGGCGGTGAATCTAAGAGATCCTTAGTGGATGCATCATTAGAAATGATGGGGAATAAATCAGATAATATATCTCGCAGTTTCTCAGCACCAGGAAAATAAGTGGTGCTAAGAAAGATTTTATTATTATTATTATTTTTATTTGAAGTAATTTTAGGTTTTGGTATATATTTTACTTCAGAGTTTAGAATATGTTTATCCAATAGAGGAGCAGGGTATTTTCTTTCAAGAAGAGATTGCTTTAGATTATTGAGATATTTATCTAAATTTTCTTTGTTGTTAACTAAACGGTGTCCGCGAATTGACATTGAATAGGGAATGGATCTCTTGGTGTGAAATGGATGACAGCTATCAAAGTGTAAATACTGTTCTTTATTTGTAGGTTTTATATGAATCGCGGTTTTTAATTTTACCTTCGGAAATTGTTAAATCAACATCTAAGAAAGTAATTTGTGATTTAGAAATGGTATGAGTGAAATTTAAAGGGCCAAAATTATTTAGGTCGTCAAGAAAGGTTGTTAGAGTAGTTTGTCCGTGTGGCCAAATCATTACTATGTCGTCAATAAATCTATACCATAATATGGGTTTTAAATTTTGCGTTTGAAGAAAAATTTTGCTCGAATAATCCCATGAAAAGGTTGGCATACGACGGTGCCATTCGCGTGCCCATAGCAGTCCCTTTAATTTGAAGATAAAATTCATCTTCAAAGGAGAAAGCATTACACGTTAAGACAAACTCGGCTAATTTGCAAAGAAAATCCGTAGAAGGTATTTGAGGATGAGGTCTCTCATCAAGAAAATAAGAAATGGCTTCCAATCCTAAATTATGAGGAATATTGGTATACAGGGATATGGCGTCAATAGTAACAAATAATAGGTCGTCTGACTTTGGAATTACAGTATTCTTTAAAAATCAATAAAATGATAGCTGTCTTTGATATGAGAATTTAGATTTTTCACAAAAGGTTGTAAAAAATAATCTACAAAAGCCGAAATTCTTTCTGTCGGAGAGTTAAAGCTTGCGACTATCGGTCGTCCAGGATTATTAGGCTTGTGAATTTTAGGTAATAGGTAAAAATTTGGAGTTCGGATAGGATCAGGAATTAAAGTTTTAACATCTTCGTCTGATAATTTTTCATTTGATTTATTTTGTTCAATATATTTTTTTATTTTCACTGCAAAATTTTTGTTTGGATCTCTGGATAGTTTTTTATAGAAAGTTTCATCTCTAAGTTGTCTCAAGCCTTCAGTAACATAGTCAGTTTTGTTAAGTATGACAGTAGTGGAACCTTTATCAGCCGGCAAAATGACGATGCTGGTATCCTTGCTAAGACTCTCAAGAGCTGCACGTTCATCTACTGACAAGTTTGATGTTGGTTTGAGGCTATTTAGGAAAGATGGCTGTGTTACTTTGTTTAATAAAATAGTAATAAAATTTTCTACTGGATGATTTTTTGGTAATGGAGGGGGTTCTTTATTAGAGTGTGGACGAAATTGAGATAGTGCATTGTGTAATTTAATATTATTATTGTTATTCTTTTGATTTGAATGCCAAAATTCGCGCCATCTTAAATTACGACAAAATTTAACAACATCATTACCAAAACTAAAATGGTTCACATTTTGAGTCGGTGTGAAATTTAGACCTTTAGCTAATACTAAATATTCATTGTGGTTAATTACTTTGGATGACAAGTTTTTAACAGCATTTTTTTCTCTAGGAGATGGACCTTGTATATTATTAGAATATGATACTGATGGTGTTATATTGTTATTAATTTGGTTTACTAATGTGGCACGTATTGGTACGGAATCTGATACTAATGGAAATATATTGTTAGTAATTTGGTTTACTGATAGGGTGTGCATCGGAGAGGAAAGAGTACCTTGGTGAACTGCTGGGATAACATTTCGAAGTGAATTTGAATTCCTTGTTTTGTTAACATTGGAATGACTGTAATTTGAAATGGAAACTGGATTCAAAATGTTTCGTGTATTGTTACTTGGGATAATGCAAATTTTCTGAAAGTTCTTTAGTAAATTAAGGAACTTTTTATCGTGTTTTAATCTAATATTTCGTAAATCTGTTACAGAATTGTTAACTATTTTATGAGCTTCTTGAAATAAGAAAGGAGAATGTGTTGTTATCATGTTAACATAAAAACACAGTGAGTTTAAATGTTTATCAACTAAAATTTGATATTCATTTCGCAAAACAGACGTAATTTCCATTGAATACCTTAAACGGATTGCGGTGAAATCATATTGAATTTCTGTACTAATTGCTGCGAAAGGAAATTTTGGTAATAACCCTTTAGGGCAAATGTTGTTTTCTAAACATTTAGAAAGAAATTCAACGTGTCCCGTGAATTTAGCTGTCTTAAGTGAATGGTAATTTATTTGGTTTAACCACTGAGTGTACATAATGGATGTGATTGCAACATAATTAAAATTAGGTAATATTTTAATATTTGATTGTAAATGTGTAAATTATTATTTTTTCAAATTGAAATTATGTTTATTACTAAATAAATGAAATGATAAAATAATGAAAGGGCACTTATCTGGTCTGTGGTGACCAGGAGTGACTCCACGCCTTTTTCTTCTCTTCTTTCAGTATTTGCTAGGTGTTTCCTGCTGTGGTATTGGAACCTGAATGTCTCCTACAGCGGCAACACAACAAAGCGAGACGAGAATGAATGCTGGAAAATAATAGGCGATTAGTGTTTCTTAAATATTAATGATTGTTATAAAATGTATATCAATATTTCGGCTCAGCCGTCGTCAAGATATGTGACATTTCTGAAATCGAACAATTCTTTGAAAATTTAAATTCAAGGAATCGAACAAAAAGAAATGGATTAATAATATTTTACACGATTTAGTTAAGGTACCATAACCAACCGTGCAAAACGTTATTTTAAATGAATGATTATAAATTAAAATAAAAAGCATTTGATGATTATGATAATATGTTAAACCTTATTAATTTTGCCTATTGAGACCGGAACCTTTGCAAGCGCCTAAAATATAAATATAAGCTAATTCCCAAGATTTGACGTCCCTTTCTTTCGCATTATCACCAAGGCATTTTATTATTTTAACTTTAAAACATTGATCAAAAGATAAATTATGCGCCCTGGCATGCAAAGATATTGGGAGTTGGCTTTCATTTCCTACACTAGCCCTATGATTATTTAGTCTAATATTAAGTGGTGTTGTTGTTTCACCGATATAAAAGGCATCACAAGTCCTGCACAGAAGTTGATATACTATATTTTTTGAAATACAACTGCAATGAAAGGGAACCCTGTAACTATTAGTAGTATTTGGACTGGTAAAAAAAGGACTTAGATCTAACAGAGGACACGTTTTACAACGTGGACGACCACAAGGTTGAAGACCAAAAGTATTATTACCAATAGAGAAATTTTGATTATTTTTTGTTTTGTTTAATATTGATCTAATATTAGGTGGTTTGCGGAAAGATAAAATTGGCGGTGAATCTAAGAGATCCTTAGTGGATGCATCATTAGAAATGATGGGGAATAAATCAGATAATATATCTCGCAGTTTAACAACAAAGAAAATTTAGATAAATATCTCAATAATCTAAAGCAATCTCTTCTTGAAAGAAAATACCCTGCTCCTCTATTGGATAAACATATTCTAAACTCTGAAGTAAAATATATACCAAAACCTAAAATTACTTCAAATAAAAATAATAATAATAATAAAATCTTTCTTAGCACCACTTATTTTCCTGGTGCTGAGAAACTGCGAGATATATTATCTGATTTATTCCCCATCATTTCTAATGATGCATCCACTAAGGATCTCTTAGATTCACCGCCAATTTTATCTTTCCGCAAACCACCTAATATTAGATCAATATTAAACAAAACAAAAAATAATCAAAATTTCTCTATTGGTAATAATACTTTTGGTCTTCAACCTTGTGGTCGTCCACGTTGTAAAACGTGTCCTCTGTTAGATCTAAGTCCTTTTTTTACCAGTCCAAATACTACTAATAGTTACAGGGTTCCCTTTCATTGCAGTTGTATTTCAAAAAATATAGTATATCAACTTCTGTGCAGGACTTGTGATGCCTTTTATATCGGTGAAACAACAACACCACTTAATATTAGACTAAATAATCATAGGGCTAGTGTAGGAAATGAAAGCCAACTCCCAATATCTTTGCATGCCAGGGCGCATAATTTATCTTTTGATCAATGTTTTAAAGTTAAAATAATAAAATGCCTTGGTGATAATGCGAAAGAAAGGGACGTCAAATCTTGGGAATTAGCTTATATTTATATTTTAGGCGCTTGCAAAGGTTCCGGTCTCAATAGGCAAAATTAATAAGGTTTAACATATTATCATAATCATCAAATGCTTTTTATTTTAATTTATAATCATTCATTTAAAATAACGTTTTGCACGGTTGGTTATGGTACCTTAACTAAATCGTGTAAAATATTATTAATCCATTTCTTTTTGTTCGATTCCTTGAATTTAAATTTTCAAAGAATTGTTCGATTTCAGAAATGTCACATATCTTGACGACGGCTGAGCCGAAATATTGATATACATTTTATAACAATCATTAATATTTAAGAAACACTAATCGCCTATTATTTTCCAGCATTCATTCTCGTCTCGCTTTGTTGTGTTGCCGCTGTAGGAGACATTCAGGTTCCAATACCACAGCAGGAAACACCTAGCAAATACTGAAAGAAGAGAAGAAAAAGGCGTGGAGTCACTCCTGGTCACCACAGACCAGATAAGTGCCCTTTCATTATTTTATCATTTCATTTATTTAGTAATAAACATAATTTCAATTTGAAAAAATAATAATTTACACATTTACAATCAAATATTAAAATATATATATATATATATATATATATATATATATATATATATATATATATATATATATATATATATATATATATATATATATATATATATATATATATATATATATATATATATATATATATATATATATATATATATTTTTATTTAAAATAAAATTAGTAAAAGCTACTTAAAAAGTAGCGAAGGAAATCCCAGGTTGTATTGGGAAATGCTTATGTTTGAATGAGATATACTTACGGATGTGCACGACTTTCGACAGGTGCAATGTAAGTTTAAAGGTCCTTTTGCAGTCGACTAACGATCACTATTCATCCATATATCTCATAAATAGGGCTTATCCTTATGCAACACAAAATGCCTTCAAATGAGACGAATTAAGCGAAAAAATTAAAAATTAAACTATTGATCATTTCGGCAAGGCCGTTTTATAAATGAAAGTGACATTACGAAATAATTCAAATTTCGAATGCCACTAACATTTAAAATATGATACAATTGGCTGAGTTTGTTATCAACAAGCCATTAAATCGAATTAAAAATAAATAAAAAAACTCCATATGCTCAATGAAATGAAAGAAGAAACTTAAATATTTATTTCTGGCAGAGAAGTTTATAAAAAAGATTGTATAATGTTATCAAAATAGGGTAAACCTATATAAAATTGTATAATATTAAAAAATTGTAAAGAAACATTGTAGAAAACAGTATAATATTGTTATATTTGATAAGGTTTGTAAAGAAATCCGTTTATGGGATCATGTTTTTATTTAAAATAAAATTAGTAAAAGCTACTTAAAAAGTAGCGAAGGAAATCCCAGGTTGTACTGGGAAATGCTTATGTTTGAATGAGATATACTTACGGATGTGCACGACTTTCGACAGGTGCAATGTAAGTTTAAAGGTCCTTTTGCAGTCGACTAACGATCACTATTCATCCATATATCTCATAAATAGGGCTTATCCTTATGCATAAGTATAAGCCCTATTTATGAGATATATGGATGAATAGTGATCGTTAGTCGACTGCAAAAGGACCTTTAAACTTACATACATTGCACCTGTCGAAAGTCGTGCACATCCGTAAGTATATCTCATTCAAACATAAGCATTTCCCAATACAACCTG
>OX155970.1:28578118-28583118 GCA_944548615.1 Micropterix aruncella
TACTTCATTTGCTCGTTCCCATGAAATAAGATATAAATCGTAATTTCTGGTCGAGAAGTTTATACTTAAGGCTATATGATATTTACAAGAGTTCAAAACATAAGATAAAATTGTATAATATTGTTAATATTTGATTGGTTTTTTGTAAAATCTTTTTTTAAAGAATTCGTTTAAAGGATGACACTTTGATGAAAAAATAAAAATAATAAAAGCCACTTACATAGCTGGAAGGTTTTCCCGGACTGGACTGGGAAATGCTTATTGTTTAAACGAGATGTATTTTTGGATGAGTACCACTTTCGACGGTACACTGTAGGTTTAATGGGATCCCTTTATCGCTAGCGAACGATCACCCTTCATCCACATCTCAAAAACAAAGCGTATCCTTTTGCAAACCAAAATAAAATGTCTTTATTAAAGACAAATTTAAGCAAAAACAATGAAAAAAATCACAATCAATCGTCTCATGCGGAATGACATTTCGAAAATTCGATTTGAAATTCGAATATATCCACTCTTTTAAAGGACGATATAAGATTGCTGGGCTCGCTATCAGCCAGCTATTAAATGAAAATAAAAATAAAATACTTCATTTGCTCGTTCCCATGAAATAAGATATAAATCGTAATTTCTGGTCGAGAAGTTTATACTTAAGGCTATATGATATTTACAAGAGTTCAAAACATAAGATAAAATTGTATAATATTGTTAATATTTGATTGGTTTTTTGTAAAATCTTTTTTTAAAGAATTCGTTTAAAGGATGACACTTTGATGAAAAAATAAAAATAATAAAAGCCACTTACATAGCTGGAAGGTTTTCCCGGACTGGACTGGGAAATGCTTATTGTTTAAACGAGATGTATTTTTGGATGAGTACCACTTTCGACGGTACACTGTAGGTTTAATGGGATCCCTTTATCGCTAGCGAACGATCACCCTTCATCCACATCTCAAAAACAAAGCGTATCCTTTTGCAAACCAAAATAAAATGTCTTTATTAAAGACAAATTTAAGCAAAAACAATGAAAAAAATCACAATCAATCGTCTCATGCGGAATGACATTTCGAAAATTCGATTTGAAATTCGAATATATCCACTCTTTTAAAGGACGATATAAGATTGCTGGGCTCGCTATCAGCCAGCTATTAAATGAAAATAAAAATAAAATACTTCATTTGCTCGTTCCCATGAAATAAGATATAAATCGTAATTTCTGGTCGAGAAGTTTATACTTAAGGCTATATGATATTTACAAGAGTTCAAAACATAAGATAAAATTGTATAATATTGTTAATATTTGATTGGTTTTTTGTAAAATCTTTTTTTAAAGAATTCGTTTAAAGGATGACACTTTGATGAAAAAATAAAAATAATAAAAGCCACTTACATAGCTGGAAGGTTTTCCCGGACTGGACTGGGAAATGCTTATTGTTTAAACGAGATGTATTTTTGGATGAGTACCACTTTCGACGGTACACTGTAGGTTTAATGGGATCCCTTTATCGCTAGCGAACGATCACCCTTCATCCACATCTCAAAAACAAAGCGTATCCTTTTGCAAACCAAAATAAAATGTCTTTATTAAAGACAAATTTAAGCAAAAACAATGAAAAAAATCACAATCAATCGTCTCATGCGGAATGACATTTCGAAAATTCGATTTGAAATTCGAATATATCCACTCTTTTAAAGGACGATATAAGATTGCTGGGCTCGCTATCAGCCAGCTATTAAATGAAAATAAAAATAAAATACTTCATTTGCTCGTTCCCATGAAATAAGATATAAATCGTAATTTCTGGTCGAGAAGTTTATACTTAAGGCTATATGATATTTACAAGAGTTCAAAACATAAGATAAAATTGTATAATATTGTTAATATTTGATTGGTTTTTTGTAAAATCTTTTTTTAAAGAATTCGTTTAAAGGATGACACTTTGATGAAAAAATAAAAATAATAAAAGCCACTTACATAGCTGGAAGGTTTTCCCGGACTGGACTGGGAAATGCTTATTGTTTAAACGAGATGTATTTTTGGATGAGTACCACTTTCGACGGTACACTGTAGGTTTAATGGGATCCCTTTATCGCTAGCGAACGATCACCCTTCATCCACATCTCAAAAACAAAGCGTATCCTTTTGCAAACCAAAATAAAATGTCTTTATTAAAGACAAATTTAAGCAAAAACAATGAAAAAAATCACAATCAATCGTCTCATGCGGAATGACATTTCGAAAATTCGATTTGAAATTCGAATATATCCACTCTTTTAAAGGACGATATAAGATTGCTGGGCTCGCTATCAGCCAGCTATTAAATGAAAATAAAAATAAAATACTTCATTTGCTCGTTCCCATGAAATAAGATATAAATCGTAATTTCTGGTCGAGAAGTTTATACTTAAGGCTATATGATATTTACAAGAGTTCAAAACATAAGATAAAATTGTATAATATTGTTAATATTTGATTGGTTTTTTGTAAAATCTTTTTTTAAAGAATTCGTTTAAAGGATGACACTTTGATGAAAAAATAAAAATAATAAAAGCCACTTACATAGCTGGAAGGTTTTCCCGGACTGGACTGGGAAATGCTTATTGTTTAAACGAGATGTATTTTTGGATGAGTACCACTTTCGACGTTTAAACAATAAGCATTTCCCAGTCCAGTCCGGGAAAACCTTCCAGCTATGTAAGTCGCTTTTATTATTTTTATTTTTTCATCAAAGTGTCATCCTTTAAACGAATTCTTTAAAAAAAGATTTTACAAAAAACCAATCAAATATTAACAATATTATACAATTTTATCTTATGTTTTGAACTCTTGTAAATATCATATAGCCTTAAGTATAAACTTCTCGACCAGAAATTACGATTTATATCTTATTTCATGGGAACGAGCAAATGAAGTATTTTATTTTTATTTTCATTTAATAGCTGGCTGATAGCGAGCCCAGCAATCTTATATCGTCCTTTAAAAGAGTGGATATATTCGAATTTCAAATCGAATTTTCGAAATGTCATTCCGCATGAGACGATTGATTGTGATTTTTTTCATTGTTTTTGCTTAAATTTGTCTTTAATAAAGACATTTTATTTTGGTTTGCAAAAGGATACGCTTTGTTTTTGAGATGTGGATGAAGGGTGATCGTTCGCTAGCGATAAAGGGATCCCATTAAACCTACAGTGTACCGTCGAAAGTGGTACTCATCCAAAAATACATCTCGTTTAAACAATAAGCATTTCCCAGTCCAGTCCGGG
Source organism: Micropterix aruncella (assembly GCA_944548615.1). NCBI lineage: Eukaryota > Metazoa > Arthropoda > Insecta > Lepidoptera > Micropterigidae > Micropterix > Micropterix aruncella. The sequence goes on from OX155970.1 coordinate 28,581,383, forward strand.
AAAACCTTCCAGCTATGTAAGTGGCTTTTATTATTTTTATTTTTTCATCAAAGTGTCATCCTTTAAACGAATTCTTTAAAAAAAGATTTTACAAAAAACCAATCAAATATTAACAATATTATACAATTTTATCTTATGTTTTGAACTCTTGTAAATATCATATAGCCTTAAGTATAAACTTCTCGACCAGAAATTACGATTTATATCTTATTTCATGGGAACGAGCAAATGAAGTATTTTATTTTTATTTTCATTTAATAGCTGGCTGATAGCGAGCCCAGCAATCTTATATCGTCCTTTAAAAGAGTGGATATATTCGAATTTCAAATCGAATTTTCGAAATGTCATTCCGCATGAGACGATTGATTGTGATTTTTTTCATTGTTTTTGCTTAAATTTGTCTTTAATAAAGACATTTTATTTTGGTTTGCAAAAGGATACGCTTTGTTTTTGAGATGTGGATGAAGGGTGATCGTTCGCTAGCGATAAAGGGATCCCATTAAACCTACAGTGTACCGTCGAAAGTGGTACTCATCCAAAAATACATCTCGTTTAAACAATAAGCATTTCCCAGTCCAGTCCGGGAAAACCTTCCAGCTATGTAAGTGGCTTTTATTATTTTTATTTTTTCATCAAAGTGTCATCCTTTAAACGAATTCTTTAAAAAAAGATTTTACAAAAAACCAATCAAATATTAACAATATTATACAATTTTATCTTATGTTTTGAACTCTTGTAAATATCATATAGCCTTAAGTATAAACTTCTCGACCAGAAATTACGATTTATATCTTATTTCATGGGAACGAGCAAATGAAGTATTTTATTTTTATTTTCATTTAATAGCTGGCTGATAGCGAGCCCAGCAATCTTATATCGTCCTTTAAAAGAGTGGATATATTCGAATTTCAAATCGAATTTTCGAAATGTCATTCCGCATGAGACGATTGATTGTGATTTTTTTCATTGTTTTTGCTTAAATTTGTCTTTAATAAAGACATTTTATTTTGGTTTGCAAAAGGATACGCTTTGTTTTTGAGATGTGGATGAAGGGTGATCGTTCGCTAGCGATAAAGGGATCCCATTAAACCTACAGTGTACCGTCGAAAGTGGTACTCATCCAAAAATACATCTCGTTTAAACAATAAGCATTTCCCAGTCCAGTCCGGGAAAACCTTCCAGCTATGTAAGTGGCTTTTATTATTTTTATTTTTTCATCAAAGTGTCATCCTTTAAACGAATTCTTTAAAAAAAGATTTTACAAAAAACCAATCAAATATTAACAATATTATACAATTTTATCTTATGTTTTGAACTCTTGTAAATATCATATAGCCTTAAGTATAAACTTCTCGACCAGAAATTACGATTTATATCTTATTTCATGGGAACGAGCAAATGAAGTATTTTATTTTTATTTTCATTTAATAGCTGGCTGATAGCGAGCCCAGCAATCTTATATCGTCCTTTAAAAGAGTGGATATATTCGAATTTCAAATCGAATTTTCGAAATGTCATTCCGCATGAGACGATTGATTGTGATTTTTTTCATTGTTTTTGCTTAAATTTGTCTTTAATAAAGACATTTTATTTTGGTTTGCAAAAGGATACGCTTTGTTTTTGAGATGTGGATGAAGGGTGATCGTTCGCTAGCGATAAAGGGATCCCATTAAACCTACAGTGTACCGTCGAAAGTGGTACTCATCCAAAAATACATCTCGTTTAAACAATAAGCA
>OX155970.1:28588118-28596448 GCA_944548615.1 Micropterix aruncella
TTGAGACCGGAACCTTTGCAAGCGCCTAAAATATAAATATAAGCTAATTCCCAAGATTTGACGTCCCTTTCTTTCGCATTATCACCAAGGCATTTTATTATTTTAACTTTAAAACATTGATCAAAAGATAAATTATGCGCCCTGGCATGCAAAGATATTGGGAGTTGGCTTTCATTTCCTACACTAGCCCTATGATTATTTAGTCTAATATTAAGTGGTGTTGTTGTTTCACCGATATAAAAGGCATCACAAGTCCTGCACAGAAGTTGATATACTATATTTTTTGAAATACAACTGCAATGAAAGGGAACCCTGTAACTATTAGTAGTATTTGGACTGGTAAAAAAAGGACTTAGATCTAACAGAGGACACGTTTTACAACGTGGACGACCACAAGGTTGAAGACCAAAAGTATTATTACCAATAGAGAAATTTTGATTATTTTTTGTTTTGTTTAATATTGATCTAATATTAGGTGGTTTGCGGAAAGATAAAATTGGCGGTGAATCTAAGAGATCCTTAGTGGATGCATCATTAGAAATGATGGGGAATAAATCAGATAATATATCTCGCAGTTTCTCAGCACCAGGAAAATAAGTGGTGCTAAGAAAGATTTTATTATTATTATTATTTTTATTTGAAGTAATTTTAGGTTTTGGTATATATTTTACTTCAGAGTTTAGAATATGTTTATCCAATAGAGGAGCAGGGTATTTTCTTTCAAGAAGAGATTGCTTTAGATTATTGAGATATTTATCTAAATTTTCTTTGTTGTTAAACTGCGAGATATATTATCTGATTTATTCCCCATCATTTCTAATGATGCATCCACTAAGGATCTCTTAGATTCACCGCCAATTTTATCTTTCCGCAAACCACCTAATATTAGATCAATATTAAACAAAACAAAAAATAATCAAAATTTCTCTATTGGTAATAATACTTTTGGTCTTCAACCTTGTGGTCGTCCACGTTGTAAAACGTGTCCTCTGTTAGATCTAAGTCCTTTTTTTACCAGTCCAAATACTACTAATAGTTACAGGGTTCCCTTTCATTGCAGTTGTATTTCAAAAAATATAGTATATCAACTTCTGTGCAGGACTTGTGATGCCTTTTATATCGGTGAAACAACAACACCACTTAATATTAGACTAAATAATCATAGGGCTAGTGTAGGAAATGAAAGCCAACTCCCAATATCTTTGCATGCCAGGGCGCATAATTTATCTTTTGATCAATGTTTTAAAGTTAAAATAATAAAATGCCTTGGTGATAATGCGAAAGAAAGGGACGTCAAATCTTGGGAATTAGCTTATATTTATATTTTAGGCGCTTGCAAAGGTTCCGGTCTCAATAGGCAAAATTAATAAGGTTTAACATATTATCATAATCATCAAATGCTTTTTATTTTAATTTATAATCATTCATTTAAAATAACGTTTTGCACGGTTGGTTATGGTACCTTAACTAAATCGTGTAAAATATTATTAATCCATTTCTTTTTGTTCGATTCCTTGAATTTAAATTTTCAAAGAATTGTTCGATTTCAGAAATGTCACATATCTTGACGACGGCTGAGCCGAAATATTGATATACATTTTATAACAATCATTAATATTTAAGAAACACTAATCGCCTATTATTTTCCAGCATTCATTCTCGTCTCGCTTTGTTGTGTTGCCGCTGTAGGAGACATTCAGGTTCCAATACCACAGCAGGAAACACCTAGCAAATACTGAAAGAAGAGAAGAAAAAGGCGTGGAGTCACTCCTGGTCACCACAGACCAGATAAGTGCCCTTTCATTATTTTATCATTTCATTTATTTAGTAATAAACATAATTTCAATTTGAAAAAATAATAATTTACACATTTACAATCAAATATTAAAATATTACCTAATTTTAATTATGTTGCAATCACATCCATTATGTACACTCAGTGGTTAAACCAAATAAATTACCATTCACTTAAGACAGCTAAATTCACGGGACACGTTGAATTTCTTTCTAAATGTTTAGAAAACAACATTTGCCCTAAAGGGTTATTACCAAAATTTCCTTTCGCAGCAATTAGTACAGAAATTCAATATGATTTCACCGCAATCCGTTTAAGGTATTCAATGGAAATTACGTCTGTTTTGCGAAATGAATATCAAATTTTAGTTGATAAACATTTAAACTCACTGTGTTTTTATGTTAACATGATAACAACACATTCTCCTTTCTTATTTCAAGAAGCTCATAAAATAGTTAACAATTCTGTAACAGATTTACGAAATATTAGATTAAAACACGATAAAAAGTTCCTTAATTTACTAAAGAACTTTCAGAAAATTTGCATTATCCCAAGTAACAATACACGAAACATTTTGAATCCAGTTTCCATTTCAAATTACAGTCATTCCAATGTTAACAAAACAAGGAATTCAAATTCACTTCGAAATGTTATCCCAGCAGTTCACCAAGGTACTCTTTCCTCTCCGATGCACACCCTATCAGTAAACCAAATTACTAACAATATATTTCCATTAGTATCAGATTCCGTACCAATACGTGCCACATTAGTAAACCAAATTAATAACAATATAACACCATCAGTATCATATTCTAATAATATACAAGGTCCATCTCCTAGAGAAAAAAATGCTGTTAAAAACTTGTCATCCAAAGTAATTAACCACAATGAATATTTAGTATTAGCTAAAGGTCTAAATTTCACACCGACTCAAAATGTGAACCATTTTAGTTTTGGTAATGATGTTGTTAAATTTTGTCGTAATTTAAGATGGCGCGAATTTTGGCATTCAAATCAAAAGAATAACAATAATAATATTAAATTACACAATGCACTATCTCAATTTCGTCCACACTCTAATAAAGAACCCCCTCCATTACCAAAAAATCATCCAGTAGAAAATTTTATTACTATTTTATTAAACAAAGTAACACAGCCATCTTTCCTAAATAGCCTCAAACCAACATCAAACTTGTCAGTAGATGAACGTGCAGCTCTTGAGAGTCTTAGCAAGGATACCAGCATCGTCATTTTGCCGGCTGATAAAGGTTCCACTACTGTCATACTTAACAAAACTGACTATGTTACTGAAGGCTTGAGACAACTTAGAGATGAAACTTTCTATAAAAAACTATCCAGAGATCCAAACAAAAATTTTGCAGTGAAAATAAAAAAATATATTGAACAAAATAAATCAAATGAAAAATTATCAGACGAAGATGTTAAAACTTTAATTCCTGATCCTATCCGAACTCCAAATTTTTACCTATTACCTAAAATTCACAAGCCTAATAATCCTGGACGACCGATAGTCGCAAGCTTTAACTCTCCGACAGAAAGAATTTCGGCTTTTGTAGATTATTTTTTACAACCTTTTGTGAAAAATCTAAATTCTCATATCAAAGACAGCTATCATTTTATTGATATTTTAAAGAATACTGTAATTCCAAAGTCAGACGACCTATTATTTGTTACTATTGACGCCATATCCCTGTATACCAATATTCCTCATAATTTAGGATTGGAAGCCATTTCTTATTTTCTTGATGAGAGACCTCATCCTCAAATACCTTCTACGGATTTTCTTTGCAAATTAGCCGAGTTTGTCTTAACGTGTAATGCTTTCTCCTTTGAAGATGAATTTTATCTTCAAATTAAAGGGACTGCTATGGGCACGCGAATGGCACCGTCGTATGCCAACCTTTTCATGGGATTATTCGAGCAAAATTTTATTCAAACGCAAAATTTAAAACCCATATTATGGTATAGATTTATTGACGACATAGTAATGATTTGGCCACACGGACAAACTACTCTAACAACCTTTCTTGACGACCTAAATAATTTTGGCCCTTTAAATTTCACTCATACCATTTCTAAATCACAAATTACTTTCTTAGATGTTGATTTAACAATTTCCGAAGGTAAAATTAAAACCGCGATTCATATAAAACCTACAAATAAAGAACAGTATTTACACTTTGATAGCTGTCATCCATTTCACACCAAGAGATCCATTCCCTATTCAATGTCAATTCGCGGACACCGTTTAGTTAACAACAAAGAAAATTTAGATAAATATCTCAATAATCTAAAGCAATCTCTTCTTGAAAGAAAATACCCTGCTCCTCTATTGGATAAACATATTCTAAACTCTGAAGTAAAATATATACCAAAACCTAAAATTACTTCAAATAAAAATAATAATAATAATAAAATCTTTCTTAGCACCACTTATTTTCCTGGTGCTGAGAAACTGCGAGATATATTATCTGATTTATTCCCCATCATTTCTAATGATGCATCCACTAAGGATCTCTTAGATTCACCGCCAATTTTATCTTTCCGCAAACCACCTAATATTAGATCAATATTAAACAAAACAAAAAATAATCAAAATTTCTCTATTGGTAATAATACTTTTGGTCTTCAACCTTGTGGTCGTCCACGTTGTAAAACGTGTCCTCTGTTAGATCTAAGTCCTTTTTTTACCAGTCCAAATACTACTAATAGTTACAGGGTTCCCTTTCATTGCAGTTGTATTTCAAAAAATATAGTATATCAACTTCTGTGCAGGACTTGTGATGCCTTTTATATCGGTGAAACAACAACACCACTTAATATTAGACTAAATAATCATAGGGCTAGTGTAGGAAATGAAAGCCAACTCCCAATATCTTTGCATGCCAGAGCGCATAATTTATCTTTTGATCAATGTTTTAAAGTTAAAATAATAAAATGCCTTGGTGATAATGCGAAAGAAAGGGACGTCAAATCTTGGGAATTAGCTTATATTTATATTTTAGGCGCTTGCAAAGGTTCCGGTCTCAATAGGCAAAATTAATAAGGTTTAACATATTATCATAATCATCAAATGCTTTTTATTTTAATTTATAATCATTCATTTAAAATAACGTTTTGCACGGTTGGTTATGGTACCTTAACTAAATCGTGTAAAATATTATTAATCCATTTCTTTTTGTTCGATTCCTTGAATTTAAATTTTCAAAGAATTGTTCGATTTCAGAAATGTCACATATCTTGACGACGGCTGAGCCGAAATATTGATATACATTTTATAACAATCATTAATATTTAAGAAACACTAATCGCCTATTATTTTCCAGCATTCATTCTCGTCTCGCTTTGTTGTGTTGCCGCTGTAGGAGACATTCAGGTTCCAATACCACAGCAGGAAACACCTAGCAAATACTGAAAGAAGAGAAGAAAAAGGCGTGGAGTCACTCCTGGTCACCACAGACCAGATAAGTGCCCTTTCATTATTTTATCATTTCATTTATTTAGTAATAAACATAATTTCAATTTGAAAATATATATATATATATATATATATATATATATATATATATATATATATATATATATATATATATATATATATATATATATATATATCTTAATATATATAAATTACGTGTCACGTTGTTTGTCCGCGATGGACTCCTAAACTACTTAACCGATTTGAATCAAATTTGCACACAATGTGCAGTTTGATCCAACTTGAAAGATAGGATAGCTTACGTCTTAATTTATAGTCGCGATATTATTTTATTGCAATGTCTATTATTTGACATTCGCAATTATCTGTTAGTTCCAAACGATTTTAACAGATGGCGTTATCTATTGAGTAATCCATAGATGGCGCTGCTATGTTAAACCTACAAACGTCATAGTCGGGCAAGCGTTATTCTAAATTCAAAATATTGTGAAGGTAATACAGTGAAATTATTCCTGCTTTTTAATTATTTGTGCTTCATTGTTCAAAACTCTTTAATTAAAATATATACATGTAGGTAAGTATTATCACATAGTTATAAAAGTGGAATAACTGCAGTATAGGAACCTCTCTCCATTTTTTTTTCATTTTAATGCTAAATCTGGAAGAAAATTGTGTCGGTCGCTATAAATAAGCGAGATAGGCATTCAAAGTTTAAATTTTAAAAACAGGCCAAAATAAAAAATTAAGTAATTCACCACGCTATATTCGCCACGCTGATTCCTAATCTTCCATAATCTTTATTCGATCTCAATAAATAAGAGAGATATAGGCGTTCAAAATGTTCATTGCAATGTCAAGAAATTTGCGGTCATTTTGTTTGTACGTACCGTGGCCGACACATTCGGGTCCCATCAAACTTGCAGAAGGCAGATTTGCAGACGGCAATCTTGCAGACGGCATTCTTGCAGGCGGCAGTTTTGCAGAAGGCAATCTTGCAGAAGGCAGTTTTGCAAATGTCAAACTAACGTTTCGAGGGTCGGCATTTTTGCAGACGGCATTTTTGCAGAAAATGAAGTTAGGAGCAAAAACATCGTATTAAAAATTTAGTGTTACCAGAGTAGAAATCGACAAAAGCCGCGTTTTCATATGTCAGGGTAGGGAAACCAGTCCACTTCTTTGAGTGTCCTCTCCATCGCAGATCTCAGCAATCAACTTTCGATTTTAGGGAAAGAAAAACCTAACCTAACCTAACCTAACAGAAAAACTTAAAACATTTTTTTTAATGTTTAGTTTGATGTACTGAATCATCCACTACAAGGATGCCGGTAATTAAATGTGGAGAGGTAAAAATATTCACCACTTTAATTTACCCTGACATGATAATTTGCTACTTCTTTTTCTAAATTTAAAATTAATAGCATATGCTTTACTGCTTTATTTTTGGTTTGTAAAATAATATAAAATTATTTTATTTCGTGTAATCATGTCCTAATGCGCCATTCTCAAACGTTGCTAACTTCGGGTTTGTATGCAAGTTTGCTTTCTGCAAGAATGCCGTCTGGAAAAATGCCGCCTGCAAGGTTGCCGCCTGCAAGGTTGCCTCCTGCAAATCTGCCCTCAACAAATTTGGAGCTGTCAAAAGTGACATGTTTTGACATGAAAAAGTGACAAAGTGGCATGACAGGCAAGTTTGCCGCATGCAAAACTGGCGCGCCCCACACATTCGAGCATATCGTAATATCGATAACAATTACCGATATTACAGAAATTATGACAATTTGCAGAGTTTTAAGATTAACCGAAATATTTTTAAAAAAACGATCAAAAAAAAAAATATTTTCGTGAAACTTTTAAAAAAGGGCACAAATTTTTATGTTTTTTTCAATATTTTTTTTTTTTTTTTTAATTTTGCGGTAAATTCGAAAAAACGTTTTTGTCCACGGTGTTAATTTGATATTGAAGAAATTTCGTTGTTTCAGGTTACCTTTCGTCATCATCAACAGCCATTTTGTAAAAACACATGTTATTTACTAACAACTTTGTAATATACTCATTTGTTACAAACTTTAATAAAAATAATAATAAATTTTAAAATTAATTCTTTTGTATTGATTTTTGATTAATATCAACTGTACGAAAATTTTAATCAATCGTGTTGAAAGTCCTTCCCCTTTAAATCTCAATCCAGAGGATTTTTATACCAGCATTAACGTTTCCGTCTTCGTTCGTAAATAATAATTTCATTGTATTAATTAAGGGGTTACGGTAGTAGAAAATCTGTCATGGAGTTCGCCATATTTTTTTACAAATGGCATCTATTTAAAAAAGCATGGTGGTCCCCATGAATGATGTTCTCCTACCGTTCCTATTAAATAGTTTACTACAATGTAATATAACAAAAACCTTAGCCACAGCAACGCGTGGCCGGGTCTGCTAGTATATATATATATATATATATATATATACATACATACATACATATATATATATATATATATATATATATATATATATATATATATATATATATATATATATATATATATATATATATATATATATATATATATATATATATATATATATATATATATATATATATATATATATATATATATATATATATATATATATATATATATATATATATATATATATATATATATATATATATATATATATATATATATATATATATATATCTTCCATCTGTCAAGTAGCTCGTCTTGTCTGTTATTTCCCTTGAAATAATAAGTATTCGAGTGATTTTACGTGTAAATAAGGATGATTGCTTAATTTTTGAGATAATTGGATGAAGGGTGAGCGTTACTAGTTGTAAAATTGGCCCAACTAAACCTACTTCTCTTTCCGCAAGTGAGGGACATCCATCATTCTCGTTTGTTACACCAAATCATTCCCGAATCCCACCAAGGGAGTCCTTCGTCACGATGTAAGTGGCTTTTATAATGTTTTACTTTATAATCATCTATCTTATCAATTCTAAAAGGAATATATACACAAAACTATCAAATATGTCAAAATATTGAATGTTTATATATTTTATGTTTCCTTCAT
>OX155971.1:0-52500 GCA_944548615.1 Micropterix aruncella
TATATATATATATATATATATATATATATATATATATATATATATATATATATATATATATATATATATATATATATATATATATATATATATATATATATATATATATATATATATATATATATATATATATATATATATATATATATATATATATATATATATATATATATATATATATATATATATATATATATATATATATATATATATATATATATATATATATATATATATATATATATATATATATATATATATATATATATATATATATATATATATATATATATATATATATATATATATATATATATATATATATATATATATATATATATATATATATATATATATATATATATATATATATATATATATATATATATATATATATATATATATATATATATATATATATATATATATATATATATATATATATATATATATATATATATATATATATATATATATATATATATATATATATATATATATATATATATATATATATATATATATATATATATATATATATATATATATATATATATATATATATATATATATATATATATATATACATATATATATATTTATTATATATATTTATTATATATATTTATTATATTATTATATTATATATATATATATATATTTATTTATTTATATATATATATATATATATATATATATATATATATATATATATATATATATATATATATATATATATATATATATATATATATATATATATATATATATATATATATATATATATATATATATATATATATATATATATATATATATACAATTTAAACATTATACAGCATTTTTCATAAACTTCTCTGCCAGAAATTAAGATTGAAGTTTCTTCGTTCATTTCATTAAGCATATGGAGTTTTTTATTTTTATTTCGATTTAATGGCTCGTTAATAACAAACTCAGCCAATTGTATCATATTTTAAATGTTGGTGGCATTCGAAATTTGAATTATTTCGATATGTCACCTTCATTTATGTCACGGCTTTGCCGAAGTGATCAATTTGTTTAATTTTTGATTTTTTCGCTTATTTTCGTCTCAATTGGAGGCATTTTTTGTTGCAAAAGGATTAGCTTGATTTTTGAGATATATGGATGAATAGTGATCGTTAGTCGACTGCAAAAGGACCTTTAAACTTACATTGCACCGTCGAAAGTCGTGCACATCCGTAACTATATCTCATTCAAATATTAGCATTTCCCGATCCAAGCTGGGATTTCCTTCGCTGCTTTTTAAGTAGCTTTTACTAATTTTATTTTATATATATATATATATATATATATATATATATATATATATATATATATATATATATATATATATATATATATATATATATATATATATATATATATATATATATATATATATATATATATATATATATATATATATATATATATATATATATATAATTGATTGGTTTTTTGTAAAACCTTCTTTTAAAGAATTCGTTTAAAGGATGACACTTTGATAAAAAATAAAAATAATAAAAGCCACTTACATAGCTGGAAGGTTTTCCCGGACTGGATTGGGAAATGCTTATTTTAAATGAGATGTATGTCTGGATGACCACCACTTTCGACAGTGCAATGTAGGTTTAATTGTATCCCTTTATCGCTTTATCCTTTATATATATATATATATATATATATATATATATATATATATATATATATATATATATATATATATATATATATATATATATATATATATATATATATATATATATATATATATATATATATATATATATATATATATATATATATATATATAATCCAATTCGTGTATCCGTTTTAATATAGGTTCTAGAATAAAATGAGGAAAATTCATTTAATAGTCGTGGCAGTTGTTTAGGTAGATATCGAGCGCGGCCCGCAGGCGAATTAGCATTATTTGAGGTCAATCTCAAGAAATGGGCTGTCACGAGGCCACGGCGCAACTGCAATAGCTCGCCCGTAATTATCGTCTTGAGGTTTTTCTCGCATTTAACATCCGGTCATGAGTCAATTGAATGAAAACTGCGCCGCCGCGATGCAATCTTAAAAAAATCCAATCATTCGGAAAAATCTTCGCCGCGATACGAACAAGGCCAAATCGTCCATTTCGTCATATAAAGAAGTACAGAATAAACATTGTCTTTACCAGTTATCCATTTTACAACAGCACTAATATAATAATAATAATTAATAATTCAACAGTACAATAGTAATAATAAAAAACACGTTTTTAAAATAAAAAAAACTCGAATGGAGTAATGCTGACGTAACACCTTCTATTGTTAAGCATCCATTGATGAATTTTCAGCTTTTCCAAAACCCTTTGGTGGTACTAATTAAAATTACGCTTTTTTGGTACGCCAGCACCAGGTGTCCCGGAATCTGGCCTGCTGACTCTATCCCGGAATTCTATGGACAAAATACTGTCTGATCTAAAAGTCGCTGGCTGTCCAACTAAAATTGTTGACATTCAATAATATGTTAATAAGCATTATAAATAAGACAAAAACGAATTTACCGCTTGAAGTTTGTCATACCCGACGATTCGGCGATATTGCAACCGTTGTTGTCTAGGGTAGACTGAAGAGCTGTCAATCCGTTGTTCCGCGGGTAGGCCGCATACCGCTGCTGCCACTGCGTAGTTCATAACTGTGGTGAGGGTTCGGGCTCGGCGTGGGCGTATTTCGAAAATCCGAAGTGCACACAACACTCACTGTAACTTTGTGTTTAGGGGGCTAATGGACCCTGTTGCAGTTAGGCCACTAAGATAGGGTCTGCGTTTAGGGTCGTCAAACTCACGGGTCCGCCGGCGTCCTCCACGCAGCACACATCCGGCGGCCTCCACGCAGAAGTGCGAGCCCGGGTAGGACTCTGGCCTGCTGGCCACTTTTCCCTAGGAGTCAACTATGAAGGTTAATTCCAGACGGAGATATCTATTCAAACTGGTAGTCAGGGTGAAAGGCTGCCCGCTGGGTACATTCGCCGGTGCCTCGCCGTAAGGCGTTGGCCTCTAACGGGCTTGTTGGCGGAGCTAGATAGTAAATTGTTTTGTCTCTAAGTGTGCCTTTTCACTGGCGGTTAGCCGCAAAGCGGCTAGCCGCGGCGGCGTACCGCAGGAAAGGTCTTGCAAAGAGAATGTATGGAAACGCGTTTCTATCCTTTTCACTATGCGGCGCGCCGCACTCGACCGCGCGGCCGTCATCATCCAACGCGTTTGAATGCGGCACGCCGCACCGCCCTGGCACTTTTCACTGGCGGCGTACCGCGCGGCGAGCCGCGCGTTCAATGTTTGTATTGGCGGCTCGCAGCGCGGCGTGCCGCGCGGCGAGCCGCGTGGCCCCCTCCCTGCTACACATTGCATCGCCTCCGCCGCCTCCCGCCATTCGTTTTTTATTTCTCTCCATTTCTCTACAATACACGTAAATAATTATAGCTGCTTCAACGGCGTCCATTTTCGTCTGCTTTCTTAATGAAACTGGCGCCTGGCTTGCTGCGAGAGAACGACGCGGCTGGCCGCGCGGCAAGGCGGCCAGCCGCGCGGTGCGGCGCCAGACGGCTAGCCGCGAGACGAACGCGAGCGAGCGGCGTGCCGCGCGGCTAGCCGCTTTGCGGCTAGCCGCCAGTGAAAAGGTGACTTTCGTCTTCTACGTTCATCCCACGGCTGAAAGAACGCTCACATATCGTTATACCAGTCTAGGGTGACGGGTTCGCCCTTTGTAGTCGACATCGCCCTACTGCCGTTACAGAAAGTGACCTATTATATTTATAATTATTTTTATTACTGTATTTTTATTAAATATTTGTGGCTTATGTATATATGGCATTCTAACAATATAACACACTTCTTAATCGGTTCAAGCGTTTAAAAGGTATGGTGGAATAAAAATCCGCTTTTTATTATTAATAGGTAGGTACATACCGATTTCTTCCCGAGTATAATTTCGTAGTTTTATCATTTTCCAAAATATTGTATTGGAGTAAATATATAAGTACCAGAAACCGTTATTTAAAAGTCAGTAATATTTTGTGGAGTACAATAATTAAACACGTTGTATAATTTACTTTGCTAAATTACTATTCCAAATATTTCTCTTCGTTACTAGGCCTACAGAATCTATTCCTGACAGTGCGAATAGGAAGAACGTAAAACCTAAACTGTCAAATGTTGCTATTCTACGGCGACACATGGACGTCTTCGTTTGACAGGGCGACTGCGGGACTGAAGCTGGCTAAATGATGGCTTGACAATAATCTTTTGACGCTAAACGAGTACAAGACTAAATATATGACCTTTAGCATCGACAATAGACATCATCCCAATACTAACCACCATATTACGTTACATAAATGCGACTACATGAACAGTACATGTTTACCACTTGAACGCACGAACAAAATAAAATATCTAGGAATAGTCATTGACCAAAATCTAAAATGGACACAACACATTGAGGCTACGACTAAACGGACTAGAAAGTTGATTTATATATTTAAAAATATAAGAAGCATACTCAACATTAACCTACTACGGACTGTTTACTATGCACTGGCGCAGACTCTACTTACATACGGATAAATCGGTTGGGGCGGTATGGCAAGAACCAATCTTGACCCACTGGTCAAAGCGCAAAAGGCTTTGCTCAGAGTCATTAACAAGAAGCCATATCGCTCCCCGTCAGACGACCTATATACAGACTTTAAAGTACTTGACGTACGCCAACTATACATACGCGCTGTTCTGGTGCGCTATCGGAGGGACCTCATGAAGAACACGGATAAAGACAAACCAGAGCACAAACACAACACTAGACACAAAGACAAACAGATTCAACCAAAAATGAGGACTGTATACGGACAACGACACTATAATATGTTATAGATTATAATATGTTATATTTTATTATTTCTATACTATATTATATATAAATATGCTACATTATTTTATATGTTATAACAGATGATATTATATTATATTGTAATATGTTATATTATATTATTTATATTATATTATGCTAAATTATATTACGTATTGTTTTTTAAGACGGAAGAAGGACAGCAGGCAAGGCTACAGGCTCAGCAAATAATACCACAGAACTATGTCCTACCTATCCAACAGGGTACAAAGTATCACCATCCAGGGCCTCCAGAGTAAAAGCCAGCATCTCACGTATGGTGTGCCACAGGGTAGCGTTTTGGGACCCATTTTATTCCTCGTCTACATAAATGACCTATGTCAGTTACCAGTAGGTAAAATCATCACATATGCCGATGACACCGTTATACTATTCAAGGGTTCAAACTGGGATTACACATTTGAGAAAGCAAACGAGGGCATGGAAATTGTTAAAAATTGGCTAGGAAACTTTATGTTGACGCTTAATGTTGGCAAAACCAAATACATGCCATTTAGTATAACAACCAGAGGTCAACCCACTACTAATAAAACTATTGTAATACACGAATGCGATAGCATAGAGTCTTGTAACTGTCAGCCTCTACAAAGAGAAATATCTTGGAAATATCTAGGCATCACTCTAGATTGCTTTCTCCGTTGGGATTCTCATATACATAACGTGGCTACGAAGGTGCGAATCCTTGGATATGTTTTCAAAGAACTGAGGAATATTCTGGATTCCAAAACACTAAAAACTGTTTATTATGCTTTATGTGAATCGCTTATTACTTACGGCATAATTGGATGGGGTGGATGTGGTAAAACCCTGCTAGAGCCATTGCAAGTTGCGCAGAAATTTATATTAAAAATTATTCTACGTAGACCATATCGCCATCCCACTAATGAACTGTATAAGGAAGCTAAAGTTCTTGATTGTAGGCAACTTTTTCTAAAAACTTCCCTCTCAAGGCTATTTTTGGACAATAACTCAAATTTAGGAATAATTCAGAACCGGCGACCAACGAGACAAGTTGTAGAAAATAGCTTAATAATACCCAGAAGGAAAACATCATTTGGTCAAAGACATTACTCTTTCATTGCGCCGAGATTTTACAATCTGATCAATATGGAAATAAAAATGAATTTGACATTTAGGGAATTCAAAAATAAATTAAAGAAATGGTTATCGAATCATGACAGACTAACCATACATCAAATGTTAGAAATAATAGTACAATAAAACTTAGGTGCACAAATTATTAACATATTTTTAAACTTATATGTTTAGTATTTTTTAACATTGAACTAACTACCAAAAAATATTTGACTTTGACAATGAATTATACTTTTAGACTAGGTATTTTTATATTAAATCTTATATTACTTAAAACATAATATTAAATATTAATGACTGTTTCTTTCTTTTCTCACATATAACTTTATTTATATTTTTTAATCGAATTTTATATTATATTTATTGCCGATTTAATAATGAAATTTCATTTTATTTATTATATATTTTTAATATTTTTTTATTATTATTTTTTTTATTTTATTCTGAAGACCACATTTTAGGGCAATTTAGTGTCATTAGCTTTTTACTAAAACTTGGACATTTGTAGGCAACCAAGCAATCAAGCAAACTTGATTGTAATATTGGAGTCCTGTCCACCCTAGAACGGGCTGGTCCCAGTTGGGTGACAGAAACAAATAAGCAAAAGGTTAAGGTTTCGCCATTCGGTTCCTATTATTTTTGTAAGCTAATCAATGTTTTATAGTAATTAATTCTTAAATAAATAAATAAATAAATGTATCCATCACCCCAACACAGGCGTATACCTATTGGGGTGATGTAATCCTGACAAGTTAATGACCTTTCGCGATTTTCTACATAAGTATTCTTTTAAAATGTGTTAAAAAAATGAACGCAATCTTTTTATGTAACTATAAAAAATAGGATAAATAAATAAAAAAAAGAAATAAAAAAAATGATGAATATCAACACGCACTGCGTAACACGGAGATTTATATTAAAGAGGCTGCTTTCTCTCTATATGAAAGCAAGGGGTCGCGGCTCGTACCCTATGATACTTGGGAGGACAAAACGATTCTAACAATTCATAATTCATAATTTTCTTCATTCAAACATATTTATTTACAATGTAATAATTACAGAATTTTCCTAACTAGACCATAGCCCGAACCAAGGAAGACTCTATATATGGCAATGATTTATTCATATGCATATAATAGTATTAAAATTAAACATACAAAATATGATAAAATATAAAAGAGAAAATGGTATTCAAATTAAACTTTTAAGAGCTGTCAACAAAAAACCGTTGAGATACCCGTCTGAGCAACTTTTTCGTGAGTTCTCTGTTCTTGACTTACATCAAACATTTGCTAAAACGATAATACTTTATTATCACAATCATATAGAATTGCACCAGCAAACAACCCATAAAATTATAACACGAGCGATAATTAATAGTAACCACAAAGTTCCCAAACTGAATAGTACCCATGCACAGAGACATTTTCTATACTTAGCACCGTCCTTGTTCAATAAAACTAAGGATATACCCGGTATTTATACTCAAGGTATAAATATAAACAAAAAAAGACTAACCCACTGGTTGATCACCCAGGGAAGGAAAGAAACTGAGAAACTAATTCGTTTTATTTCTAGCTAACTTACCATTCCTAACACAATATTATTCACCTATTAAAAAAAATAATAAATAAATAAAAAAATAATGTTTGGCCACAACATTTCTGGAAATTACGTAATTTCAAACATTTTTTTCTTATATTTTTTGTATGGAAGTTCCAAAAACTGTTTTCGTACTATGCAAATAGACCATACGTTGGTGTAAACAATATTTTTTAATATTGATAATCAGATAAATCTCGCTCGTTTTTATTTTTTTGGAAAACAGTAACAGAATAAAGATAATTTACAATTAATATGGTAATAATTTACCAATTTCGTTTTGGCGAAATGATGTTTGGACCAGGTTTTTAAAATCCGGCATAATTTTTCGTGTTCTCACAACCAGGCCACAAAATTATGCTTCATATAGTTTTTGGCCGCCACGGCCTCTTAAGGCCTGGGAACACCATATTTGAGGAATTTTAGTTTTATGAGTTTTTTGAAAAATATAAGCATTTATTTTAAAAAATGCTAAGTGAATCCCTCGATAAAAAACCAATTTAAAATTTGGACACAAAAAAGATGCTCATTGCCTTGGACATTAAGGCTTTAAACTGACTTCGAAAACTTTCAGGCGCGTTTACTCCTACAATGTAAGCGGTGAGTGTGTTTTATTCTCATTTCATTATATTGACTGGTTAATTTTTAAAGGCAGCACTTAGCCGCATTTTTTATTTAGGCCCTAAATTAATTACAAATAATTTTAAACGTGAAGGGGTCTGAGAGTTACGCTAAATATGCTTTGCCATTAACACCCTTATACCACCACTGCTTAAAAATAGTTATTATGTGCTAGCGCTGCGATTGACCGTTTAAAATGCGTCTGGTTCCCGGCGCTAGTGGACATGGAATCTGCGCTTGACGCTTCATCAACGCTGGATTTTTATTGGTCAAACCCTACAAAATTGACTTCGCCTATTTTTTTGCGTATCCGCCCATTTCGGATATTTTTCTGAGGTCTCATGTCACCTTAATGTCAATAAATTATTCTGGAGCCATAATATAAATATTGTTGAGACCTATTTCTGCGGTTTTATAAACCGTCCACCAGGTCTTCCCTCAGAAAATTAAGGCAGTGTCATCAGCAAATAGAACCTGTATTAACTCCTTTTAATGTAATGTTGGAAACGTCATTTATGTATACTAAAAATAAAATCGCATTCATACTAAAAATAAAATCGCATTAAAACTAAAACACACTTCTGGTTCGGTTCGGTTCGGTGGAATCGGTTCAAGCGTTTAGAAGTTATGGTGGAATAAAGAAACGGAAATTATACATAGATGAATCCTGAACACATAACAGTCCTTTTGGGCAGTCGTGTAAAAATGCTGGGTTAATGGTTTAAAAAAAAACAACTATTTTGCCACCCTGTAGCGTAGTACCTATAGTAGGTTGCATTGCATTGTAATATGCATTATTACGTATGCTATGTGACGTCACAATAGATAGGAATGTCGCGCCGCCGCTGTGACGTATCGTATAGAATAAATAGTATCTCTCGTCTCTTGTAATAACTGGCACATTGTCACGGGCACAATATCGCATGCCTGCCAGTATCTCGCAGCGCGACCGAGAAGCCCGCGTCAAACGTCACTATCGCTCGCGCCAATAATTATAATAATTTAAAGCAGCCGCCGAACTAGCTCCCAACTCGAGATACTATCACTGCTGCAACCGATAGACCTAGTTAGGACTCAAGAGTTACGAAACACAAACTCGCCGTAGCGGTCTTTGTTTCCGGCATGTCTTCTTCTTTTCTTTATTTATTTATTTTATTTTATTTATTTATTTAGGTACATAGGATTAGGTATACAGTTCATTCATAGGTCATGTAATCTTATAATAATTATATAATAATTATATATATTAAGCGACTTTAAAAAAGGAGGAAGTTATCAATTCGGTTGTATCTCTTTTTTTATGTTTCTTACCTGTTATTTGAAAGTATTCATTTATTTATTTATTTATATATTAAAAATATCAGTAAACAATTTCAGCGTAGGAATTATGCATAAAAATACTTACAAAATTGAATCAAAAGCAGAAAAAACAATACATCGCATAGTCTTGTGGCAACGTCACCTAACTAGGCCGGGACCTGTTCTAAGGTAAACATTTATTTTTGAATGTGCTTGCAACAATACCGTGTTTATAAAAATGCCATATATTCCATGTATGCACAATATAATAGAATTGCATAATCATATTAAAAATGACGAAATACTTAAACTAAATAATTAAATTAAAGTTAGAAGTGGAAAATTAAAATGTCCGCAAATAAATTCAATTCAGAAAAAAAAACAAAACAATTTAAAATAGTAAAAATTAGAATAAGAGTTTAAACAAAATAGTCCTGCATTTTACTTATAACTAAGATTAGATAGTGTTAAAACTAAAACAAATTATCTCTTAATCAACGTTAGTATATTATATTTATAGTATATACCTAAGATTGGTCCCATTTTTATCAAAATCCTGTTCTGATGATAGGATTCATGAGGAATTGAGAGAACTCCTCAAATATTATCACATGAAGTTGAAAATTTACATGTTGCTTCAATTCCGATGAAAATGCATTTTTTTATGATAAGCATGACCTGATTCTACATCCTGGGTTGGCTCCCGACGAAAGACTCCTAAACGGTATACAGCACAGACACGAAATTATGTATACTCATTCAGCTATGATAGCCCGTTCTAAGTTTCACCATGGCATGACATGGCTGCTGTACCCAGGGTTGGCTCTCGATGTGGGAACTCCTTAACGGTCAACAGCACAGACACGAAATGTATATGTATTCAATTACGACAGCCCGTTCTAAGTTTCATCAAGACAGGACTGCGGAACCCAGGGTTGGCTTCCAACGAGGGAACTACTCAATGGTCAACAGCACAGACACAAAATGTTGTATATTTTATTTTATTTACATATACATATACATTCGAATTCATAGGCACAACAGAAAATGAAATGACAATTATACAATGCAGTCGTATGCTTTTTTTTTTTTTGGCTTTTCAATTATATTTATTTATTTTTACTTATTTTATTTTCGGGAAACATACAGAGCTTTGTTAATTATTACTAATTATTCGAATACAGTGTTTCGCTGGCCGATTAATTGTTTCCTACAATATTTACTTATACGGTAAATCAAAAGTTGCATTGCACATTATTAAATTAAATTAAATTACAATTGAACTATTGCAAGGATAGGAAAGGAGGGGGATGGGATAAATGTAGGATAGGTAGGATATAGGTATTCCAATTATACTCTTTGTAACTCTTACATATGTAATCACTTCCTAGACGCCTAGTGAGCTAAGGACAGCCTCGCTGAATTTAGGTTGATTCAAGTAAAAAATGTCGATATCTTCGAATCGACTATTGTATGTGGTCATCAAGCGGTGCATTACAGAGTTTTGGGCGTAACTAGTGTTCAAAAAAAATTAAAATTATTTATTGAGTTAAAATTATGGGTACATTCAATATACAAAAGTCTTAACCTAACTAGGCTGCCGCCTGTTCCAAGGTAGACAATTTATTTTAGTTATCCTAAGAAATCTATAATATTATATTTATATAAATAATCAAAATCATACTTAATGTAACACAAATATCTTAATTCCCTAATAAAAATTCGTAAGAAAATGTCATGAAAATTGTCAATATTATTTTATTTTAAAACATGATAAAAATTAATATATATTTATATATGTATTAAATAATATGTATTAATAATATACAAAATAAATTCACAAAAATTAAAATAAAATTACGTTTAGAAATCATCAATTTATATTACTACATATACTATTATGTTTTTATTATAAAGATTATAGAGATTCAATTATTTAATAATGTTTTCAATATCTGCATATGTACAATTTAAGAGGTAGGCACTCAAACTATTTTTAAATTTATATGATATTTTAATGCCTTTAATGTTAGGTGGTAGGCAATTATAAAATTTGGGGGCAAGATAAGAGAAACTGGATTGGCCAAAAGCGGATCTCCTGAGTGGTATTGCAAAATTTGTTTGTTTCGATTTTCTTGTCACACGAGATTGCTAGCTTTTTTCTGTTCTCCTAACTCACTCTGGAATTTAGTGAGAGTTACCAGCACAAACATTTTTCTCACACTCAACACTCTATACTCTCGGAAAAGGTCATCGGAAGAATATGTTTGGGGTTTTTTATTGATCACCCTCAGTATAGCCTTTTGTTCACACGAGGGATTTCGAACGTACGAGGAGAGCGAACCTTTCGTGGCGGAACCAACAACGACAGTTTCTTTACCAAATGAGGGCTATTAATTTTGTTATGAATTATTTAAAGTTATATACACATCTGTGTGAGCCCAGGTTACATAGCGCATACATTAAACGCAAATGATAATCTTTCTATTATGCTAAGCAAAGAGCAGCCGAGCCCGCCTAGCTGGCGAGATCACTTCGGGAGTCACACTAGAGTGCCACGGTTGTGTCAAGGAAAGATCTAAAATATCACTTTTTATTTTTTTTATTTTAAATTATAATCATTATTAATATTGTTATTTTTATTATATATTTTTTAATTATTATTTTATTACTTTTTTTATTTTTCATACCCTTTTTCAGTATTTTAAACAATTGTCTAAAATATGCATTCAATTATGATAGCCTGTTGGAAGTATTACCATGACATTGCTGCTAAACTTATAAACAATTTTGGAGTCGGTTTTTTTTGTTAAAATTATGTCTATTATTTATTTTAATTATTATTGTAACACTTATCCACTTCAGTAGCGCGTTAAATCTAACCTACCTTCAGCCTATACTATAAATAATATTTTAGTGGTTGATATTATCATTGATTATATAGGGTATTAGATAGCTCTACTTGAGTTTGGGGGCTAATGGGCCCATGATGGGTTGGCCACGAAGACCCATGTGTTCAGGGTATGTCACACTCACGGGTCAACACCCATCCGACGGCCTCCACGCACGGGGTGCGAACCTGGGTAGGACTCTGGCCCTGGTCACTTTCCTCTGGGAATCAAACCTCTGGCGCTCCTGGACGGTCTGCATACCGTGCGGCGCAAGCCAATCGATTGTGCTCTCTGACTAACATATTGAGATGTCAACCACAACGGGCGAACCCGTCACCGCAGGACGTTTTAACGATTCATCGTTCTATCGACCGTGCAGTGAGCGTAGAAGACTTTGGACATTACAAATCCGACGTCTAGCTACGCCACAACCCGCAAGAAGCCAACGCCTTTACCGCGAGATAGCCAGTATGTTACCTGGCGGGCCGACACTCGCGCCCTTGCTTCCAATTGTGACCAGATTTCTCCGGTCTCTCGATTGGTTCCGAGTACGAGGTCGCTTGCGCGGTCCTCTCCCTTACGAAGCGGTGAAACGGTGTACACCGAATCTATCGCGGACCAAGGCGTCCTTTGCCCGACTCTGAACCGGGATCGGATGGCCAATGGTCATTTCAAGAGCAGTCGCCGTAAGCAACCACCCCCGCTCTATAGGAAACAATACAGTTCCCAGACTCCCCCGACTGTTAGTCGGAGAGCACAATCGTTTAGCTTGCGCCGCTCGGTGCGCAGACCGTCCAGGAGCGCCAGAGGTTTGATTCCCAGGGGAGACTGGTTGACCCAGTGTCCTACCCAGGTTCGCACCCCATGCGTGGAGGCCATCGGATGGGTGTTGACCCGTGAGTGTGACCGACCCTGAACACATGGGTCATCGTGGCCACCTCATCATGGGCCCGTTAGCTCCCCTGACTAACAGTCGGGGGAGTCTGGAAGCTGTATTGTTTCCTATAGAGCGGGGGTGATTGCGTACCTTACGGCGACTGCTCTTGAAATGACCATTGGCCATCCGATCCCGGGTAAGAGGCGGGCAAAGGACGCCATGGTCCGCGATAGATTCGGTATTCACCGTTTCACCGCTTCGTAAGGGAGAGGACTGCGCAAGCGACCTCGAACTCGGAACCAATCTAGAGACCGGAGAAATCTGGTCACAATTGGAAGTTCGGGCTCGAGAGTCGGGCCCGCCAGGTAGCATAACTGGTTATCTCGCGGTAAGGCGTTGGTCTCTAACGGGTTGTGGCGTAGCTAGACGCTGGATTGTTTTGTCCAAAGTCTTCTACGCTCACTGCAGGTCGATAGAACGACTAATCGTTAAAACTTCCTGTGGTAATGGGCTCGCCCGTTGTAGTCGACAACCCAATTTGCTCTACTTGAGTTGTCAACTACAACAAGCGAACCCGTCACCTCAAAATGTTTTAACGATATGTGATCGTTCTGTCTCCTGTCAGGTGAGCGTAGAAGATTTAGGGACGGTACAAATCTAACGTCCAGCAAAGCCACGAACCCGCCAGAGTCCCACGCCTCACGGCAATAGGAAGGTAACCCAGATGACTACCTCTCCCCCTGGCTACCAGTTTCGGAAGTATATCTCTGTTTGGAATTAACCATCAGAATAGTTCCAACCTCCCGACTGGTTACGGGTCCGAAGTCGTTTGCGCGACCTATAGTTTCTATCGCGTACCAAAGACATCTTTTGCCCGGCTCTGAATTCAGGATTATATAGCCAATTGGTTATTTTAAGATGTTTTGGCGACAGGTCAACATCCACCCACGCTGCTTAGGGGACAGTATATTTCCATAGTGTCCAGACTCCTTCAGCAATTAGTCAGATTGCACAACCGATTGGCGTCGCCGAACGATGCGCAAACCGTCCAGTAGCGCCGGGAGGCAATCCCCAAGAGAAACCAATCCACCAGTCGTGAGGCCTGATATGCGAGTGTATCTTACCCGGGGAAACCTTCCACACGAGAAGGCTTCTGAATAGGAGTTGAATCGAGAGTTGGACCGATGCGAGGACACGATGGACCTTATAGCCCAATCTGCACGCATTTTGCACACATTTTGGCAACTTGTGTACACCGTCCACAAGAATTTTATAATCAATCAGTTCTTTATAAATAACCATTCATAATGAATGCTATTATAGATGGCTAAATAAATTGCGATTTGTTTCACCATATCAGGGTGACGCTGATATGGTGAAACAAATCGCAATTTATTTAGCCATCTATAATAGCATTCATTATGAATGGTTATTTATAAAGAACTGATTGATTATAAAATTCATTATTTTAATAATGATATCTTTCAATTAGTGCCATTTATCGCATTTTATTTGGGCTGAATACATAACAGAAATAATACGGAGTAGTGATGGGTGTGATCACGAATAGCAATAACAATAACGTGTGATATTTGCAATCACGAAGAACGCGTTACGAGAATTTGAAAGAACATGCTATTTGAATCACGGCTACGAACAGCACCGCGTTGCCATCACTCGGCGCCGCTACGACGCGACCGATCACGCGTGATTATATGATCAGTGATTGGCCGTTCTCACTGAACGCCGTCGAACGACCGCGCGGCGCGCCACTGAACGATGATCGGTGAATTGAACCGTTCATTTGGTTTCGTTCATTCTTGATGTGATCGGCGATCAGTGGATCAGTGATTTGCCGTTCGTTCTGGGCGAACGCCCGCGCCGGCTGGACGATGACTGATGAGTGGCGCGTTCATTTCGTACGTAACGTGAATTTGGACACTGTTATCGCTCGTGTCGTAATCGTTCGTGTAAATGAGTTTGCTCATGATTTGTTAAAGCAATAAAATAACATTATTTCAGAAAGACGAACTCGGCTTAGCACCAAAAGAGCAAGAGAGATAATCTTTCTGAACGCTAATTCTTCTAATTACTAATAAATATTAAGCAAATATAATGCGCGTTTCTGTTATCAGTTATCACATTGACGAAACTTTGTTACTTAACGTTTCACAGTACATTTCAGTACAATCACGAAAATCACGAGTAGCAGTTATTATCACGCGTGAAAAAATACCAGTAACGTGATTGTTGCGTGATTTAAAATTGAGAATCACGCCCATCACTAATACGGAGAGATTAAAATGTCATCTTCTATTTGAAAATTAAAGCCCCTAATTATTATATATTGAAACCTGTATACCAAATGTATAATTGGCATCTTATGTTAATATTATTAACTAGCTGCGCCCAGCGGTTTCACCCGCGTGGTGATGGAAAATTGTGATAATGATGATAGAAAACCATATATCTTTATAAATTATAGCCTATGTGTTATTCTGATGTGTAAGCTATATTATTGTAAAGTTTCATCAAAATCCATTCAGTAGTGTTTTCATGAAAGAGTAACAAACATCCATACATACATACAAACTCTCGCGTTTATAATATTAGTAGGATAGTAGGATACAATTTAAATTTCGAATGTCAATTTCTTACATTTTTTTCCTACTTACTTGACAGTTATCGTTATATTTTAGATAATTCACACTATATTTTTATAAATTATAGCCTATGTGTTATTCTGATGTATAAGCTATATTATTGTAAAGTTTCATCAAAATCCATTCAGTAGTTTTTGCGTGAAAGAGTAACAAACATCCATACATACATACAAACTTTCGCGTTTATTATATTAGTAGGATAAATAAGAACTACGATGTTAACATTCGTTTGTTATTATAGTATTATTTTATTTTGAGATACGATACCATACCTGAGTATTTAGAACGCCATCTATTGGGCTGCTGGACGTAAGAGAAGATTAATCAGCGTTTGGAACTATTGGTGCCATTTACACTTTCGAGTGTTATTTACGTTTATGTGACCGCTTTGTAAAATATATAATAGACATATTATTAATTTATATCAAATTATATTTAGGAACTTTACAGATAAATCCAATTTGTCCTTAAATTTTTAATCTAGGTTGTATAAGTACATCATAAATGACTAAGTTGGCTAATTCCAACATTTAAAAAATGGTAAAACAAAGTACCTATTTATGATAAAAATGAGATTGCGGGGAGTTGCTATTTTACATGGCAAAGGGATAAACAAAAGATTTTTACCCTAGGTCTTTAACCCTCCTATTAGTCTCTCTACAGTAATATTTGTGGTGTAGTACAGTAAATCAAACGATAGATGCGATCTCCTCGCTGTGTAATTTACCGGTCCGTACCTTCAATTCAAACTTACATAGTATCTCACACTGCCCGGTGGCACAGTGTTTACGTCGCCTGATCTTACATTGTAAGATTCCGAGTTTGATTCCCGGCTGGGTTATCATTTTCCGTTGGGATAAAATTAACTTAATTGCAGTTGAATTCTGTCGATCGAGTGCAATAACAACACACACACACACATGTTACACGCACACATCCATATAAACACTTCATAGTAGGGTTGGTTGTAAAAGATTGCCATATGACAATAAACCCGCCCATTGTGGAATGTCACAATAAAGAGTAGAAAGAATGAAAAGATCTCTGATAAATAAATAGCCCATTGAAATAATTTATATGCGAATGTAGGTAATTAAGTAAATATATCAATTTCGATAACATTATATTCTACCATTCCTGGAACAAAGTTGGAGGGAAATAAAAACGAATAAATATTGTATTTTCTGTAATCAATATCTTAAAATTTTCTTTGAATACGCTCGATCATTTGAATGTATTGGTTATTACATATACACCAGACAAGTTATATTCAAGTATACTACGAACTACATTACATAAATATTATTAAACTATTTGTACGTGCGAATAACAAACCCGTCCATTTTGCTAGCGAGATTGCAAATATTTATAATATGTGCACGGAAATGCAACTGTGTATCAAATATAATTCCCAGGTCCCTCACATCGGTTGATCGTATTAAAAATTGATCCCTAACAGTGTACGGGAAAAAAGCAAGCAGTTTTCTTTTTAATGAATAAAAACTTAGCACTTTTTATAAGTTCAATTCAATGTCTGTAAAAGAGATAAGTACATCTATATCTTGCTGCACTTTTTCGTCTCTTGAGCATCTGTGATTTGATGATAAATTTCCCCGCCGTCAGCGAACAGATATCAGTGCCTAAATTTTGCAAATTTCGGCACTGCTATCTGTTCAAAAATTAAAAATAAAATTGTGGAGAGATTAGGACCCTGCGGCAACCCCAAATGAACCTTGAAAAGGGCTGACTCGGACGAAACAAAACTGACTGACTCCGTGAAATTTGTAGCACCCGACGTTTCGGTGACGTTGAAGCCGCCGTTGTCCAGGGTAGACTGAAGAGCTGTCAATCCGTTGTTTTGCGGGTAGGGCGCATACCGCTTCCGCCACTGCGTAGGTTATACGCAAATTTCACGCGGTAAATTCGTTTCCTATGCTATTTATAATGTCAAACAACCGCGATAGTCTTCGATTTTATATGACTGACTCCTGTTTTTGAAGTAAACTTTCGAAGAATTTGGCATGACCTACAGAGAAACCAAGGTCAAAAAGAAAATTGTACAAATATCTGTATCTGTAATTGTTAAAACACATATGTAAATTTGTACTTACCACAGCGGTTATAAAGCAATTATGGTTTATAGCAGGTTTTGGTGGCAGTTAAAACGCAAAGGTGAACTAATTTGGCTCCCAAATCATTAATAGAGCGCTGAGGTCACAATGGGCATTATTGCAGCTGATCGGTGATATATGTAGTAGATGCAGTGGTGTAGCTATGTGATAAAATACCCTGTTGCGAAGAGAAAATTAGGCCCCCGTTACGCATCTTCTCAAATAAAAACAGAACTTA
The DNA here is from genome assembly GCA_944548615.1 of Micropterix aruncella. Lineage (NCBI taxonomy): Eukaryota > Metazoa > Arthropoda > Insecta > Lepidoptera > Micropterigidae > Micropterix > Micropterix aruncella. The sequence continues at coordinate 18,368 of OX155971.1, forward strand.
TTGAATGAAATACAAAGCGTTTTATTTTTAATAGAAATAGTTGAACCAAATAAAATTCCATGCATACCTACAATAATATTAAAAAATACATTACATTTAAAATCGCAATTTTTGTCGTTCCTTGATATTTGCGAAGCTATCAGTGAGACGATCTTTAAAATTTTATATCTGAATTTATATATCAGTGCTTGATTTATGCGAAAGCAAAATTAAAAAACGAGGAAAAGCATTCGCGTCTGCATGAACATAACACTCGCAATAAAAATAATGTAGTAATTTCTAAAGTGCGGCTTTCTTTATACTAGAAATCATTTTTATATTTGGGGTTTAAATTTTTCAACTCGTTGCCAGCAGAAATTTAAATAGTTCAAGAGGTTGCATTTAAGAAATGCATAAAAAGAAACCTAACCATACATGCTCTTTATAATTTTGATAAGTTTGACAAGGCCGTCTAAATTTTTAAAAGATGATTTACAATTTATCAAATCTATTTTGTTCTGTATTTTGTTACTGCACTGTGTTGATTTTATTGTAAAAGGTATTGGTTCTTTATTGATTATTAAAAAAAAATTGTTGACTATTTTTAAAAACCTTTTGATAGATTATTTTTAAAAAATCGTGTATATTTTTTTTGTTATTTGAGTCTGTTCGATTTTAATTTTTATATTTGATCCGAATGTGACTTACCTTTACATATAAAAAGTATATGTATATACACGTAATAATGTTGTGAATATCTTCTAGCAATGTAAAATGACGTATTCTATAGTATGTACTTTTTGGAATTAATAAAATATGACTATGACTAATGTAGGTACTCACATCCAATTTTGATGCCTGCCTGTTTCGTCTTTGTTTTGTTGCTGCCTGTTTTTGGTATGAGCATGCTAATTCAATCCGATCTGATAATCAGCTTTTCACGTACCTCCTTAAAAAAGGATCGACTATTTTGATGGTTAAATATGTCAATATCGTTAAAGCATACATTGTATGCATGTATAACGTGCGGCAATAACGAATTGGAACCATAGTTAGTGTTGAACTTTGGTACGTTGAGTGAGCGCGTGCGAGTCGGGAAGGCGCTCGTATGCTTACCCTACTCAGGAGGTATGGACAATATTTTTTCGATAGCATGTCCGGACCAGGTTAGGACATGTCTCTCCAAAAGTATGCGACGTGAATAGCCTTGTCGGTCGCCTCGTGTAGGTCCTGGCATTTCATGGGCGTTGACAACGCGAGCAGGATAAGAGGAGATCCTTATCCTGCAGCGTTTCACAGTCGCAAATTTCATTCTTTGTATAGCCCCAGCGGACGAGATTGGTTCAGTATCTTATTACACTTACCTTCAGTATGTTGAGACTACGCAAGTTCTTATAGGGCAGATGGAAACCCGGTGATATGGCTTCCTTTACGTCCTCGCCGAGTAAATCCCTCAATTAAGTGATGCGGTTCGAACATTATTAAATTGATGATCACGTTAAATCGATTCACCAAACCATTGGACTTGGTTCTATTTTCCAAGAATAAATAATAATAATAATAATAATAGCCTTTATTCGCTTATTAATTTTTAATCTAATTTTTAAATAAGTTATCATATTCTTCAGCAGCCAGTTTTTTGGTCAGGTTGTCCTTCGACATAGGCCTCCCCCATTTTCTTCCATTCATCTCTGTCCCAAGCTAACCTTCTCCATCCTTTCGGTAAGTCATCTTCCCATCTTTTAATTTGACTTCCTTTTTGTCTTTTCCCATTTCTAGGATACCATTCTATTACGTACTTCGTCCATTTTTCTTTGTTGGTTCTCATGATGTGACCAGTCCAGTTCCATTTTAGTTTTCTAATTTTGTTCAAAACATCGTTCACCTTTGTTATTTTCCTTATTTTCGAGGTCTTCCACCTGTCCTGTAGCCTTATGTTTAGCATGCTTCGCTCCATGTTTCGTTGGCATACTATAAGTTTTTGGTTGTTTTTGTTCGTGGCAAGCCAAGTTTGAGACCTGTAAGTAAGACATGGGAGAATGCATGTATTATAAAGTTTACTCTTTACTGACATTGGTATCGTTTCATTTTTAACTATCTCTTTTAGTGACCAGTACCGTTTCCTAGTGTTTCTTATTCTTCTATCGATTTCTTTAGAGTATTGGTCTTTTATTGATATTATCTGTCTTAAATATATATATTCATCTACATATTCCATAATCTCTTGTCTTATTTGTATGTCTTCCTTTAATGCATTCGTCATTACTTTGGTCTTCGTTGGATTCCAGACATATTACAAACTATGTTACAACAACTAGATCACGAAAGCAGAAAAGCAGGTCTATCGATTTTCCAAGAATACCGACATTTAAATACGGATATTTATTAGAGTTATACAAATTAAATAAATACCATGATCTTGCAAATGCCGTAACCCGGAACGGCTTCACTGTTCACCTTCACGCGGTGTAAGTTGGCGCTCGTGGCCTGCCAGCTAAATCTCTATTTCACCTCTTTAAAGATCTTGGCCTTTCCAGAAAAATAATCAACTCTTTCTTAGAAAAATTATCTAAAACTGCGATTTGCGCATCTCAAATTCTATGGCTTCGAAGGGGGAGTGAATGGGTGGCAAGGTGAACGCTCACATGTGGCAAGACAGCTGTCCTAAACCTACCACAGCCGGTTCGTTAGTCCGGAATCCACTGCTCACCCCCCAGAAGTGTAAAAAATAGTATTATGATGGGCCCGACTCCGGTCGGTGAATTCCATGGCAGCTCCGTTTGTATTTATTATTTATATATCAGCTGTACAAAATCAAAATGTCTCCTCATCCCAATCGAGTGTTGAAGATAAACAAATAAACCAATATGGTCCTTATGACTCAAATTAAGACAGACTGGCTTTCATGGCCGTTCGTTATTTATCCGACGAGAAGCACGCACGTACCTACCAACCGGTTCTCAAACATTGTGAACAGGCAGACAACTGTTAAGGAGAATACAGTCGTGCAATGCATTGAATAACGACTTTATAACATACTAGCTGACCCGTGCTCACAACGTTGGGCGGTAAAACTTTTTACTTGTGATGAAACTATGAGTGTGGTTTGGTTAGTACCGAGTGCTATGATTTATATCCTAACTGCCAAAAGAAGGGTTATATTTTTACTGCATATGTATGTATGTATTTGCATGCCAATTTGACTATGTTACCGTAATTTATGAGTGTTTTCTTGTGAGTGTCTTATTTGTGAGTGTCTCATCTCTTTAACCATTTATGCAGTAAAAATGAAATTATATGCAGTAAAAGGGAAAAGTCTTTTGTTTTAAACACTTGTGACGACAAATTTACTTATTTTGATAATAATTCATAATTTTTGATAATATGACCAATAAACATGACCTAAGGATTTAAATTATTTTTTTATATAAAATACTACTTTTTGTTTCTTACATATAAAAGTTAGACATATGCTGTCGCTGACTTTTTTGTAGGCATTATTAAGCTCTACAATTTTTCCCTAGAACTTAATCATATATCTCTCATCGTTAAGGCAGCGTTCGTTAAAAACGCTTTCGTTCGACCGTTTTATCCGACTTACATTGGAAATCCGACTACCACGAAAAAGTTTTTCCATTTTTCGGTTTAATATATAGCCTATGACACTTACAAATAACGTGGCTTTCTATTGGTAAGAGAATTTTCAAAATCGGTTCGGTAGATCCAGAGATTAATTCCTACAACCTCACAAATTTTACCTCTTTATAATATTAGTATAGATAACTAATGTTGATACAAGATTACAAGCCACCAAACACACATTATTTATTTTCGACAAATGTTTACAATATGTAGGAACGTGTAGAAATTTATAATAGGTAACGAATAGGGAGATACAATGTTAGATTCATAAAAATCAAATACGTAGACATTATGATAAATGAGCAGGTCAGTAAACATACATTTGTTATCAACTTGAGTTATCGACTACAACGGGCGAGCCCGTCACCACAGGGAGTTTTAACGATTAGTCGTTCTATCTCCCTGGAGTGAGCGTAGAAGACTTTGGACAAAACAATCCAGCGTCTAGCTACGCCACAACCCGTTAGAGACCAACGCCTTACCGCGAGATAGCCAGTTGTGTTACCTGGCGGGCCCGACACTCGCGCCCTAACTACCAATCGTGACCAGATTTCTCCGGTCTCTCGATTGGTTCCGAGTTCGAGGTCGCTTGCGCAATCCTCTCCCTTACGAAGCGGTAAAACGGTGTATACCGAATCTATCGCGGACCATGGCGTCCTTTGCCCGCCTCTTACCCGGGATCGGATGGCCAATGGTCAATTCAATAGCAGTCGCCGTAAGGTACGCAACCACCCCCGCTCTATAGGAAACAATACAGATTCCAGACTCCCCCGACTGTTAGTCGGAGTTTCTTTTCTATTGTGAATATGGTAAATTTAGTATTATTTTTGTAAATTTTTATTTGTAAATATCTTTTATTTTAAATAAATGGGTTCTCGGGGCGGTACGGGGGGGGGGGGGTGGTTTACCCTATTTCACCCCCTGCGCGTTCTACCCTTCTGGTACGCGCAGGGTTGTCGTAGCACGACATCCCGGGCAGACAAGACGACCCTCGTCGTTATAACTGCCCGGGCGGTGGGCGGGGTTTGCTGCCCTCACCTATCGCCTTGAAACTCTTAACTGTTAGTCGGAGTGCGCCCTAGGGGAGCTAACGGGCCCATGATGAGTTGGCCACGATGACCCATGTGTTCAGGGTCGGTCACACTCACGGGTCAACACCCATCCGACGGGCTCCACGCATGGGGTGCGAACCTGGGTAGGACTCTGGGGGGCGATCCCAGTTTCCCCCGGGAATCAAACCTCTGGCGCTCCTGGACGGTCTGCGCACCGAGCGGCGCAAGCCAATCGATTGTGCTCTCCGACTAACAGTCGGGGGAGTCTGGGAACTGTATTGTTTCCTATAGAGCGGGGGTGGTTGTGTACCACTACCTTATGGCGACTGCTCTTGAATTGACCATTGGCCATCCGATCCTGGGTGAATAGCCGGGCAAAGGACGCCTTGGTCCGCTATAGATTCGGTGTACTCCGTTTCACCGCTTCATAAGGGAGAGGACCGCGCAAGCGACCTCGAACTCGGAATCAATCGAGAGACCGGAGAAATCTGGTCACAATTGGTAGTTAGGGCGCGAGTGCCGCCCGCCAGGTAACATACCTGGCTACTCGCGGTAAGGCGTTGGCTTCTAACGTGTTGTGGCGTAGCTAGACGTCGGATTTGTTATGTCCAAAGTCTCCTACGCTCACTGCACGGTCGATAGAACGATGAATCGTTAAAACGTCCTGCGGTGACGGGTTCGCCCGTTGTGGTTGACATCTCAATATGTTAGTCGAAGTGCACAATCGATTGGCTTGCGCCGCACGGTGCGCAGACCGTCCAGGAGCGCCAGAGGTTTGATTCCCAGGGGAGGTCCAATTCGCCCGAACATCCTACCCAGGTTCGCACCTCGTGCGTGGAGGCCGTCAGATAGGTGTTGACCCGTGAGTGTGACGGAACCTGAACACATGGGTCTTCATTGTTATCAGTTACAACTATCAATATAAGTCAAAAATATATTATATATAACGTCTACAGTCATCCCTGTTGCTTAGGAAACGTACGTTTTTAGACGCCCCCGATTATTTGCCGGTGTGCTCAGTCGATTAACTAACGCCCCACGATGTGCAAGCCACCCAGCAGCGCCCGACTAAGGTGTTACCCCAGATTTGATTTGTCCACAGCACAGCCGTGATGGTTCACAGAGTTCTTTTCAGGTTAGTCCCTCTTCGAGGAGGTAACCGGATGGGAGTTGATCCGTGAATTGATCTGACCAAAAATAACAAATTGGTCATATGGCCCAAGCTGCACGGAACCATTCGCTCCATGAATATTTGTTCTTCATCAGAATAACGAAGATAGTTGGTCGGAACCCAGTCTCGTGAACTCTTTTTAAATTAAAAAAAATAAACTCGACTGCATTCGCCTTAAGTATTTATGAGGAGATTCGGGAAAACGTGATTCAGCGCCATAGCCGATATAAATAAAGGTCAAACGGCGCAACGCAAGCGGTGTCTTTAAAACCGCCCCCAGAGTTTGCTTCTAGAATAAATATAAAATATCACAATCATCACGATGTCACAATATAAAATCAAATAAAGAAATATAGCCCAACGACTAATAATTTAGTACTAGGAAAATTACATAAATAAACCAATTGTTAGGAATTATGGTTTAAAAACATAAAATAATAATATATAAATAAAAATTAAATGCTGTTCGTTGGTAATGGCATATTAGGTTGAACGGTTGAACCGATTTGGCTATTTTTTTCAATAAAATGTTTGTAATAGTCCAAATAAGGTCGTAACGGAAGGGAACATTGGAAAAATTGTCTGGAAAATTGGAAAATTCGGGAAAAACTGAAAGTGCTTTTTATCTACTCATGATTCGAACGATGGTTATCCGTAATAATTTTTTTTAAAACGAACTACATATAAGGTTGATATTTTTTTAGTTTTAACCGCTATGCTTTTGGGATGGAAGTATTTCTAATAAATGTATTTAATTGAAAAAAAAATCTATAAGATCTTGATAAAAATCCGGAGAAACGTATTCGAGACGAAAGAAAATTACATTTTTCTATTTTTCTGTTGTTTTGCGATCTGTCCAACAAATGTAGTTATTTTATTTATATTTCAATTTATTTATTTCGCCATTGATCTGTATTTTAAAATGTGTCAGAATAATGACTTCTCCCAGACGCTGCTATACTTCGAAATGCAAGATATCTTATTTTGAATCAACTGTGAAAAAAAAATTACGATGGAAACAACGAAACCCAACTTCACGTTACCCACATGTATTTTCCACCGATGCATTAGGTCGTTCTTTTTTTAGTCCAATCAAGCAACCACATGTTTGGGGGGCATTGGGGGGGGTGGAGTCTGTGTGGGGGGGGGGTTGTGGGGGTTTGTGGGAGTTTGGGGAAAGGAATTAGCGGGTTGGGGGTATTATGGGGGAGGGGTAGAGCTTGGATTGGTGGGGGGGGGGGGATTTGAGTGGTTTGGCGCGAGAGAGGGGGGGGGGGGGGTATAATTGGCGGGAAAGTCTTGGGGTGACACAACTGATTTTGTCCTTTGTTTATATATTCCAACAGTTTATCACAAATTCACAAAACGATCACAATCACAATTTATTGAAATTCTGACAGGACAACATCTGTGGAATCAGCTAGTATTATATAATTGTTATTCAAAAAAAAAAATAAGAAGGATAATTAAAGGGGACCCAGAAATTGAAAATATTTGTTTAGCGATAAATAACAAATACTCTCAACTCTTTATATTTTAAACTATATATATGTAATGAGTTTATAAAACAAATAAATTATATACCTAAATAAAACATGGATAGAAATAACAAGTCGAAAAAGATTATATATTAAAATATGATTCCACTAATGTTTTAATAGTGAAACCTGTCATTACTACCTACTTATAGTGTAATTAAATATCCGGAATAAAATAACAACAAACCTTTTTATTAAATCCACTATGAAATCAGAGATAATTAAAATGTTATGTTATTGTGATATTCACAATGGGTGGGTTTATCATATGAAAATCTCTTACAATCAACCTTACTATGAAGTCAAATCAAATCAAATTGTTTATTGTCTTAAAAACTAATACAGAGTTGTATAGACAGTAGTATTACATTTGGCCGTGATAACATTGAATTCTTTTTTAATGATCAAATTCTTCTACTACTAATCAAAACGTAAAAGGTTACTCGTAAGAATGAAGAAGGTATTATTGTAGAATAAAATCGAGTCTCACCATTTAGTTTACCAGATTAAAAACACAGAGTAAATTATTCTTTAAAATACCGATAAAAATAAGTTTTTTTAGTATAAAATTAATAAATGTAATGTCAAAAATAACAAAAAAAAGTGATGGTTGTCAAAAAGTAAAATAAAATGTCTTAGTGATTATATTGTAAATAAAAATAGTCAAGGTATAATTTATATGTGCCTACCTAATAATAAAAAATAGGTAATACGTTTTAGTCAAATTGAAAATCGTTTTAAACCCTATTACAGAAAGAGATATAGTCGAGATGCAGACAGTTTTTAGAGATCGTTAATGTCGTACAATTCTCTTTCAATTAGATATAATGTGAGTTTATTTTTAAATTGGAGCATTTTTCCTTCGCGGCATATATTTTTTATACTAGAGGGTAGCTTATTGTAGCATATAATTCCGACGTAGCTCGGATTCCTTTTAAATAGTTCTAGATTTGGACGAGGAAGAATCAGATTATTTCTCCCCCTGGTAAAGTGTTTATGGGTATCTGAATGTATCGGCAGCTGAGCTAGGTTTTTTGTGATCAATTTAACGCATTCTAAAACTATAGAGATGGAAGGGTTTATATGCATGTGTGCGTGTAACGTGTGTGGATGTAAATGTCTTGATATTGCATTTGATCAACAGAATTCTGCAATGCCGTTATTTTATCCCAACAGAAAATGGTAACAAGGGAACCGAAGGGGAACCTTCATTACATTCATTTATTTTAAACAAGCAACCGAAATTAATTAAAATGCTCATACTATAGGTAATGGTATTAACCCCTCAAGCCCCGATTGGCCGATATCGGCCACAACACGATTCAGAGTGACTGCCCCGTTTTAATTTTATTTTAATTTAATTTGTTTTATTGTATTATGTTTTATTATATTAATATGTTTCATTTTAATTGTGGGTACAGTGGTTTGGCAGTAATTAATGTTTTGGTGAGACAGTGTTATAATTAATTTTTTTTACTAATTTTTACTAAATTTTTTTGGGACATCAACTTTTTAATCGGCTGAGGGGCCGAGGCCTGAAGGGTTAAACGACGTCACATGGGTCCGAAGACGTATCCAGGGGGAAGGGGGACAGAAGACGCGTCCCCCCAGATTTTTTTCGAGTAAAAAATAAAGTCGAGAAAAAGTGAGAATCAGGGAAATTCCGCGACTCATGTACTCTAGTTTCAGTCACTTTTCCGGAAGGGAAGGAGAGGGGGGGGGGGGATAATTGGGGTTTAACTCTCGGAATTTTATATATAATATATACCTTGCCTTTTGGATCCTTACTATACTATGTAGATCAGGCGACCTCAGACCTTACTATGTTAGATCAGGCGATACAATCAAAGATTAAGAGGAAGTACTATTTGGCTTAGATTTGAGGATCGGAGACGTTCGTCACTCTTCTATAGATCGTTCGATCCCTCTCTGCCCCCGTTACAATTACTCGCGAACGCACACACCCATACATGCACGTCGCACGCACACACACACATCAGAGCGCGACAAAAATAAGTGCAAAAAGGCTACGCACACGCGGGCCGTCGCGTGAGAGAGTGTGCGCGGCGCGTAGGGGCGACTTAACGCACACAGCCACGTTCGGCGGTAAGTAAAAACATAGATACAAATACAATAAAAAAAAGTCGACGGGAAAAATATAAGTGCAGGCGGTATAAAGCGCCCGGGATCACTGAAATGCATAAGACCTGCCTCTGCTCGGTACGTATGCCGTACAGACTGGCTACGCTTATGGTTCGACCGAACGTGCAAGACATTTCGCAATATTTGCTACTAAGTTTTGTGCTCTACATATATAGTGTCTACTAACTGACCCGGCAAACTTCGTACCGCCTAACGGTCAATCAATGTCGTGTTACAGATTAGCTGAACTTAATTTATGATTTTATGGAAATAATACAATGAATACAAATTAAATATTAAGTTCACTACTTTAGAAATGTAAAAGTACAAAAATTAAGTATATCAATCGCGTGTCAGTATGACATGATTGAATTAAACTATGTAATAATTGTGGTCTGAATATTGTGGATATATCTTGTCGATTCGAAACCTTTATTTATATAACTTTATTTTAATTTGAGGGGAGAGTTTACCGTATTGACGGGATGAACATTAAATATTTGACAGTTACGAAACCGATAAACATTTTGTATGGGAAAATGTTCTTTTCTTTTATTTTTTCGTTAATTTTCCAATGTTTTTATAGTTATTCTGCTATTCGGGACGGAGACAAATACAAAAAATCAAAAACCATGAAAATCGGTCCAGCCGTTCTCGAGTTATAAGTGTTCGAACAAATCCGACTTTGTTTTATATAAATTCTGCGATCGCCAGAATCTGCAGACCGCCGACCGAATCTGCGACCTGCCATGCAGAAGACAGGTCGAAGTGGAGGAGCCTCGTTGGCAAACGGTTGTCTAGTGGACGATCTTCAGTATGAGGGAACGACGGAGACGAAGATAGATTTATTTTTAAATATAAAATAAGCTAGTTTATAGAAATCCCTATTCAAGGTATTTTCAAATTATTTTACATTATTTACTTTATATAATATACTAGTATAGTACAGTCTGGTCAGAAAGAGAAGGCCCTAGGTTTTGGGAAAATATATTTATATTGCAACACAGTAATGTGGCAATAGTAAGGTAAAATAATCTAGGGACATGTCTCAGTACCGTCTCCCAAGAGAAGTATTGTACTCAGACTAGTCTTTCTGCTCATTCACTGATTCTATTACGTAATTAATAGTAGAAACGTAGTTAATAGTAAAAACACATTTTTAAAAACAAGCTTTCATTAAAATGCTCTGTCTCGAACCAACTCTGGGTGCGGCAGCCATATCACAGTTAAACTTAGAACGGGCTATCATAATTGAATACTATACAGAATTTCGTGTTTGTGCTGTTGAAAGTTAAGGACTCCCTTTGTTGGAAGCCAACCCTGGGTGCAACAGCCTTGTCACGGTGAAACTTACAACGGGCTATCATAATTGAATGCATATACAAAATTTCGCTTCTGTGCTGTAGACCGTTGAGGAGTCCCCTCATCGAAATCCAACCCTGGGTGCAGCAGCCATGTAATGGTGATCGGGCTATCATAATTGAATGCGTATACACAATTGTGTGTTTGTACTGTTGACCGTGGAAGAGTATCCTCGTCGGAAGCCGATCGTGGGTGAAGAATCAGGTTATGCTCACCATTAAAATGCATGAGGAAGTGGTTCTAATTCAGTTTGCAAGATTTGACCTAAACAAAATAACAAACATTAAAAGGTAAATAACAGCTAGTAACAAGTAAATATATTAAAAAGAATAAAAAACACAACTGCCGTTGCAGAAAGTGAATTTGTAATCTTTTAAAATCGATTTATATTATGTTTTTACGATTTTTTAATAAAAAAAAATGTGGTTTATGTTTTTATTTATATAGAATAATATAGATACATGTATATTTCTAGAATGTACTCAATCAGACCTTTCATTTGACCTTAAACACGATATATTTATGTCAATTCATTGAAATTTGGACATTTAGACGACTACCTATTTAACTTTTGGACAGTTAAGGTACCCTATGCCACTCGAGTAAACATAACAATTTTATCAATACTACACACTTCTGAATCGGTTCAAGCTCTTACAAGTTATGGTGGAATAAAGAACCGGAAAACATACATAGATAAACCCTGAGCACATTACATTCCCTTTTTGTCGGGCAGTCATGTAAAAATTGGCTTCTGGTTTTCTTCCGGCAACGAGAGAAGTAAATGAAACCATTATAGTTATGGTCATGACTATGACCATAACTATAAACCATTATAGTTATGGTCATAGTCAGTTATATTTTATTAATTCCAAAAATTATGGAATGCGTCATTTTGAATTGTCCCAAAATTATTAATATCTTCATTACATGTACATATACTTTTATATATAGGTAGCTATGATTCAATAATCGAAACAAAAAACACACTCAAATTACAAAAAAATAATGTAATAATAGTCAAAATTTGTTTTAAAGGAATAATCAGCACTAGAGTACTACAAAGATAATAAAATTTAAAAACGAAATTACTCTAAATGATAATAAAAAAATACTGTAAAAGATAGAGAAATAATCCATATCACATTATAACATAATTAATTATTTAAAAAAGACATTTATTCAGCAATAAACAAATAGATTTCACGTATGTATAATTACATTTTAAATCCAACGAAAACCTTTTCAAATTCATCTAAGTTATAGAGAGCATGAATGGCTAGGTTTCTATTTATGTACTTCTTGAATGCCACCTCTTTGAGTTTTTAATTTCTGTTGGCAGCAGATGGAAAAATTTAAAGCCCAAATATAAAAAAGATCTTTGGTATAAAGCCAGCCGCACTTTTGGAATCACAAAGTTATTCTTATTGCGTGTGTTATGCTAGTGATAATTTAAGTGCTTTTCTTAAATTTCCAAATTTGCTCTCGCATAAACTAAACACTGGTAAATAAATTCACATTTTACAGTCAATATTTATTTTTCATTTTTAGAGATCGAAGCACAGTGATCACCTCTTTTTAACCCAAATATCATCCTGAGAGAATGCGTTTGCAGTATAAAAATACGACGGCTATAATGCATTACCTTATCTCAAAATACCATAAGCCCTTTTTTAATGAAAACACGCATCTGATCATTTCGGCTTGTTACCCAGCCAGAAATTTCATTAAAAGTTCATTTTTGAAAATAAGCATTATACATTGGAACCTCTCTAAACAAGTAGTTCGCATAGCGAGAAAAAGAAATGCTCTCTTAACGAGCGACATTTCGCTTAACGAGTGACACAGAAAAGGGAAGTAGCGCGTTAGTTTCTCATGTGATCACACATTTTTCCAAACTTATGTTCAGATATCATTCGTATTTTTTTTTTGTACAAAGTATAATAACCCTTGAAAAAATGTCTCCGATGAAAAAGCCACAAGAAGACGGCTATAAGAGAATAAAAGTCACTGTTGAAATGAAACGTAAAATCATTGATAAGCGAGAACAAGGTGTGAGCGTGGCTGATCTAGCGCACACATACAATCGGTCTACATCAACGATCTACGCTATTCTCAAGAACAAGGACAAAATTAAGAAGGTAGATGCTTCAAAGAGAGTGTCAAGAATGTCTATGAATCGGTTACGTATTCTTGGTGATGTTGAAAGGTTGCTTCTCATATGGATAAACGAAAAGCAATTACAATGCGATACTATTAACGGAAACATAATTTGTGAGAAGGCGAAAGTTATTTTTGTTGACCTCGTTAAGATTTTGAGAGTTACCTGGTTCAACATGTTTTTAATTGTGACGAGACGGTTCTCTTATGCTAAAAGATGCTAAAACAAGCAAATATAACAGCAGAAGAGAATGCATTATCAGGCCTTTGCGTGATTCCCAGAGATTGCATTTGAATAAACGTTAACAATACAATTTAATATATATTTTACCTAAATTTATATGTGAAAAATTGTTTCGCTTAACGAATAAGATTCTGGAACGACTTATGCTCGTTGTGAGTGGTTCCTCTGTATATCCTTACATACTATTATTTATCTTTGCCTACTATAGATACATACATTATCGTTTAACATGTATTCGCAACGTATTTACGTTTAAATATATATTGTTTATTTCATTAATTTTCGCGGATCGAGTTGTTTTGCGCTGTCCATGTTTCACGTACACTGTCGCGCACAGCGCAATGTAGACAGTGTACCAGTGCACTTACACATTGCACCGACGCCTAGTGTGCAACTCGACCACTAGAGTGCAGTGTCGCCCGAACCGAAACAGCGGCAAGACGTTTTTGATTTTAGTAGTTTTAGACACCGTATCTAGATGACATGACAGCCACACCGCCGTAGTAGAGATGCGCACGCTGTTCTGTTTTTACGCCGCCGCCGCTTATCACCCAAAAATATAGTGAATTCATTATTTTTAGATTTTTTTTTTTAAATAATCAAATTAATAAAAGTGACCGCGAGTGCTCTTGTGCCGGTGTGTATTCAATACGAAGTGTCGGCGCGGTTTTTCGGTTATGGGATGTGAGTGAATTTTCGAGTTTGGTTTTTGGAGGACAGTGACTCAGCAGGCTGGCCGATGTGCCCGGCGCTACGAGGGCTCCTCAGAGCGACCTCAAGATTTTTGAGAACGCACTCAAAATCCGGGCCGACGGCCTGGACAGTACGCGGGAGGCCGCCTTAGGCGCAAATGCATGTGAGTAATAGTATATTTAAAAATATATATTTAATCATCCTTAAAATATAACTTTTTATAAATAAAAATTGGGAATATATTAGGTATTGCTATCTTGCCTTTTCAAAAAGAAAGACAAAGACTATACTAAATTCGATCATTTTAATGCTAAATCTAAAAGAAAATCGCGTCGATTTTTTAATATTTTATTAAATTTTTTTAAATTAGGATTTATGATTGTTTTAAGAAAAACTAACCTAACCTAACTGACAAATAGGTGTTTATAAATTGTTTTAAAAAAACTAAATTAGCCTACCGAAATGTAGGTGTTTAAAACTTCTTCAAATGCCTATATGTCTCTTATTTATCGAGTCCGACAATTGCAGTTTCGGAATCAGCGTGGTGAATATATGTAGTTGGGTGATGTTAAAAAAATAAAAATGTAGAACTGGTAGCAATACCTAATAAATACCGGAATATATGCATTATTTGAACAATTCTCAATGATAAAAAATAAAAAAAACACTACTTGTTTCGATCATTTCAATGCTATATATGATAGAAAAAAACTAGGATACACAATATTTAGTAACAAAAAAAGTCAAATTTCAATACAAAAATTAAGTTAACCTACCGTTATATTTATAGGTGTTTATGGACATTTAAAAAAAAATACTTGACATACCGAAATGTATGGGTTTTACGCTTCTTTAAATGACTCTATCTCGGTTGTTTATTGAGACCAAATAAGGATTATTGCAGATTCGGAATCAGCGTGGTGAATATTGTTCCTATACTTCATTAATTTATTTAACCATTTTTAAAATACAACTATTGAATAAAATCCAGCCAAGCCCTAGGCTTACCTGCTGGAAACTATGATAAGGTGACTTTTAGTGCAACTTGTGTAACCATATTATTACGATTATGGTTAACAATTTTAAATATTATGCATTATAAGAACCTTTCTCAAAAATGAAGAAAAAATAAACACTAGTAGTTTCGATCATTGTAATGCTTAATATGATAGAAAAAACCTCAGAATATTTTTTTTTTTTAAAAGTCAATTTTTGAAAAAAAAATTACTTAACTTACTAAATTGTATGGGTTTTATGATTCTTTAAATGATTCTATCTCGGTTATTTATTGTAACCAAATAAAGATTATTGCAGATTATGAATCAGCGTGGTAATCAACAATATAAAACAGGTTCCTATACTTCATTCATTTAGTTAACCATCTTTAAAATACAAATTTTGGATAAATTCCAGGCCAGCCCTAGGCTTACCTGCTGGAGACTATGATAGGGTGACTTTTAGTGATTTGTGTAGCCATATTAATATGATAATGGCTAACAGTTTATTTATTATTTTTTTCTTTAATTGTCCAGCTAATTAGGGCTAATAACTGATAACTTTGGCTTTGATTATACAGATTAACCCCTCTCCTCGCGGAATAAAATTCAGCCGTCCCATTCGCGCGCGACCTTTTTGCGCGCAAAATCGACGGCCTTGATAAAAACGACCATAACTTGTAAACCACTATACAGATCATAAAAAGAAGAACTGTAAAATGATCGCATTGAAATTTGACATATAAAACATTATAACCTTATCTCGTAAATCAATTAAGATAATAATGGCGACAAATTACAAATTTGGCGAAGTGAAAAAACTCGCCTATTTATCATTTCGATGTTTTTATCACAAAATATGAAAGTCTATGCGGAAATTGTATTTACAGTTATGTTCTTTATTAAATGCTTTACCAAAACCATTATTTTGTTTTACTTCTTTGCATACAAAAATATTTAGTTTTTCAGTCATAATAACCAAGAAAAATTTGATGTCTCCTCGTAAAAATTTTTTTTTTTAATTTTGTATTTCTGACTACTTAGGGACTTTATTTATATGAAATTCTTTCATAATAACTTTTCCACTACACTACACTTCTTATAAAATCATACCAGTTCTTTCAGCTTTGTCTGATATTACAGAAAAATCCAAACTTTTGCGAGTCGGTGACGAAAACTTGGCATTAACTTTGACAGGTCATAATACAAAAGTGGATAAAGTTTTTCAAATATATTGTGTTATTATGTGCTTATTATATGTCTAATAACTAATTATTATACTCTAAAGAGTCACATTTCATAGAAAAACTATAGGAAATCACACTCAAAATATGGTAATTCTTCTATACTAATTACGTAAACAAATAGGTATGCGCACCCCGCGATTTCGCGAATATCGATAAAATTAGGCAGCGCGCCTGTCTATGCAATACGCCGCGGTGCGATCTCATTTGTTTAGGCAAATTCGGAGTGTGATTTTCTAGTTTCTTCTATGAAATGTGACTGGAGTATAATAATTAGTTATTGGACATCTAATAAGCGTCAAGTTTTCAATACATTCGAAAAACTTCTAACCACTTTTGTATGCCTTTGCAATTATTATGAAATCAGACTATCGCGGTTGCTTCACATTATAGCTTTATAAACGAATTTACCGCGTGAAGTGTGTAGCACCCGACGTTTCGGCGACGTTGCCCAGGGTAGACTGGACAGCGGCGGCTGCAACGTCGCCGAAACGTTGGTGTCCAAACTTTACGTGGTAAATTCGTTTTTTAACCACATTTGTATCATGCCTTTGCAATTATTATGAAATCAAGGATTATCGCGGTTGTTTGACATTATAAATAGCTTTATAAACGAATTTACCGCGTGAACTTTGTAGCACCCGACGTTTCGGCGACGTTGCAGCCGCCGTTGTCCAGGGTAGACTGGACAGCGGCGGCTGCAACGTCACCGAAACGTCGGCTGCTATAAATTTCTGTTCGACCATTCGGCTACCCGATACCAGGAGATAGCCGGACAAAGGATGCCATGGTCCGCGATAGATTCGGTACACCGATCCATCATTAAAATTTCGTAGAAGAAAACTCAACAAACCATTTTTTTTTATTTACTAAATTTCCAGTACAAAAATTTTACAGTAACAGTCATTTGATAAAAATAAAACAAATATGTCATAAAAACAAACAAAACAATTGAACCGACTAAAATAAAAACTTTTATTAGTTGGTAGGTATATTCGGTATACAATTATACGTTTCTTTATTTTTTATGCGACTTATGCTTTTTATTGGTACTAAATTTCTAGTACAAAATAGTATTTACTAAATTTCCAGTACAAAAATTATACAGTAACAGTCATTTGATAAAAATAAAACAAACATGTCATAAAAATAAAGCCGCCCTATCGCGTACATAGCCGCGTACATAGCCGCCCTATCGCCACCGAACAGTTCCCGCGCTATGACGGATTCCGCGTCTAACGACAACTCATTCTCGTCGCCTTCGTCCGCATTCGTGCCGACGTCCCGCTGTCGACGTCTTGCTGACTCCCTAGCGCGACAATCACGACGAACCCTCTCAGTTTCACCCACCATCTCTTTCAATACAGCGGGGACGTCTTCATCGGTCTTACATACTTCTACAATTTCACCACCTTGACACCAGACATTCTCACCGACCACAGCTCGCATGGCGGCGTGCCTACCGCGTCTATATGCCCCCGGCCGTCCACCTCTGCCCGCGCCCCGCCGTGCCCCGCCGGCTACCCTCCCCCGTCGTCCGCGGCCTGCCGCGCGGCCTCCTCGGCCGGCCGTCGCGCCGCCTCCTTCGCCGCCTGGCTCGCCGCCTGCCGCGCTGCCCGGCAAGCCGCGCGTCGCTCTTTGTCGCGCGCCGGCTCTCCCGCGTCCGCTGCCCGCTGCTAGTCGCCCCGCCGCCGCCAGAGGTTGCCTGAAAATTAAAACAATATTGAATTTCAATATTGAAAGTCTGAATTTCAATTCAATTTCAAAAACCTAATTCTGTTGTAGTGATCGAAAATTTCCCCTGACCGCAAATTTCTGTTTCTTTATTCCATCATAACTTCTAAACGCTTAGACCGATTTAGAAGTCTGCGGTATTACTAGAATCGTTATGTCATCCCGTAACAGTCCAGTGAAAAATGAATCCCCTTAGGGAATATAAAATCAATTGATACGTAGTAAAATTATTCATAAGTAGTAGAAAAGATATGTAGTAAAATTATTCATCGTAATATTCAAATTGTCAAACGGTACGCAAACCGTCCAGTAGCGCCCGGGGAAATCCACCAGGAGAAACCGATCCACTAGCCGTGAGGCCTGAGACGCAAGAGCCTTACCTGGGGTAGCCTTTCACACGAGGAGGCTACTGAATTGAGTTTCACAGAATCAAGGATCAGCAGACAAGAAGCCAACAAACTAAAAACACAAGGCAAGCTACTGGGTCGAATTATAATATTCCGATTGTAAAGTCCTCATTTGCCCAAAGGCATTTTTACTTCCTTGCGCCGAGATTTTATAATAATTTAAATGAGAGTTATAAGAATGCAAACAACTTAAATTCATTCAAAATACTTATAAAGAAGTACCTGCTTGAAAGGGGTCCAATGTATGCGGAGTCTCAATTGCTCTCGCTAATAATTTAAGTTGTTTTATTAAATTATATATTACTACCTAAACCAAATCTCGTGTATTATTTCCTATGTATACTATATGTACTAATATATATGTAATAATATATATATGTACTAATATATGTATAAAGATATTCAAAGTATGCAGATAATTGAGATTTCAAGTGAAATAGCCCTGTTTTCTCTTGTATGAGCTCCTTCATATACGAAATTCTGCTATCCTGACTAAAATGTATTCTCCAAAAGAAAAAGAAGAATAATAATGAGTATTCTATGTATCTAGACCCATTTGTTAGGTCCTTATGCACTTGGTTTTAGCTAGTTTGAATCAATTTAAGGTTTATAAGTTAGAATCGGCTGGTAACATACACTTTTAAAATCTCGTCTCGGTGAATAATATTGATTTTTGATGTACTATGACACAATTCCTATATAGTGGATTATCAAAGGTGTTCTATAGTTAGAGACTTCCAGATCAATGTATGCTAATAGTTTTAAGTCACTTTTCCAATATCGGATGATGATTGCCCTGTTTTCACTTGTACGAGAGCTCCTTCATATATGAAATTCTCCTATCCTGACTAAAATGTATTCTCCAAAAGAAGAAGAAGAATAATAATGAGTATTCTATGTGTCTAGACCCATTTGTTAGGTCCTTATGCACTTGGTTTTAGCTAGTTTGAATCAATTTGAGGTTTATAAGTTAGAATCGGCTGGTAACATACACTTTTAAAATCTCGTCTCGGTGAATAATATTGATTTTTGATGTACTATGACACAATTCCTATATAGTGGATTATCAAAGGTGTTCTATAGTTAGAGACTTCCAGATCAATGTATGCTAATAGTTTTAAGTCACTTTTCCAATATCGGATGATGATTGCCCTGTTTTCACTTGTACGAGAGCTCCTTCATATATGAAATTCTCCTATCCTGACTAAAATGTATTCTCCAAAAGAAGAAGAAGAATAATAATGAGTATTCTATGTGTCTAGACCCATTTGTTAGGTCCTTATGCACTTGGTTTTAGATAGTTTGAATCAATTTGAGGTTTATAAGTTAGAATCGGCTGGTAACATACACTTTTAAAATCTCGTCTCGGTGAATATTATTGATTTTTGATGTACTATGACACAATTCCTATATAGTGGATTATCAAAGGTGTTCTATAGTTAGAGACTTCCAGATCAATGTATATAGTGGATTATCTATATATAGTGGATTATCAAAGGTGTTCTACAGTTAGAGACTTCCAGAAAAATGAATAAATACAGACCTTAGAGTGCTAGGCGGCGAAAGGCAGACAGGGGAAGCAGAGCGCGTACGCAGCGGCGATGTCTGAAAAGTAACAAAATACTGCTTAGTAGGATCGTCGATAATCTGACCGTCCTTAGAAGAATTGGTGTATTTGTACCCGCCGAAGACCGAGATTGAGAGAACGGGTGACTCTATAAATATCTCGGTCTCTCCGGGAAAATTTCAAACTCCTTCCTGGAAAAATTATCTAAAACCGCAATTTCCGCATCTCACATTCTTCGGCTTCGAAGGGGGAGCGAATGGGCGGTACGGTAAACGTTCACATGCGGCAAGGCAGCTGTCCTAAACCTACCTAAACTAGCGATTAGCGATTCGAAACTGGTTACAGGTTCGAAGTCGCTCGAGTGATCCTCTCCCTTGTCTTGCGGTGATCGGTGTGTACCGAATCTATCGCGGACCATGGCATCCTTTGTCCGGCTATCTCCTGGTATCGGGTAGCCGAATGGTCGAATAGAGTCGTCTTCGGATACTTTTAAACGCAATTTTGCTACTTAAATCTATGGTTTTAATGATATTGAGTATTCATGTGAGTTATTAGGAAGGTAAAGTACTCGTACCGAAAAGTTTTGGAAAATAAATAAATATTTGTATTTTATACCTCTCTGTAGTTGGGCGAAAAATAGGCGTCGGGTGGGCGGCCCGGCGGGCGAGCGCTGGGTTCTAGGCGGCGGCGGGTGGCGGATGCTGGGCCGGAACGGGCAGTCCCCGCGCTGTGCCAGCGAGGGCTGCAACCGGCCCGCGTGGTGGAGGCAGCGGCGCAGCCAACAACCGGGATGATGACAGCGGCGACTCACTATTGAAAGACAAAAATACAATAAATTGACGATAAATTCTGAAAATAACATGGAATTCTTTATATACTTACTAATTACCCAGAGTTCCGCCGGGGCTTTGAAAATCGATCGACATTTTCACGATATCTGCGTCGTCATCGTCATATCCAACGTCATCATCCCAGAACGCCGGCGCTGCACCCTCATCTATTTCATCCGAATTGGACCCCGACTCCTCCAGGAGATCTAGGAACGCCTGGGGCGGCGTCCGATCCGGATCTCGATTAAAAGACATCTAAAAAACAAAAATACATTTTTCAAAAAAAAAACAAAATAGTTAGTAACCCAATCGTGTCTGTGCTGTTGACCGTTGAGAAAGTTAATGGGCCCTCGCTGAGGTAGCCACGAAGACCCATTCTGTTCAGGGTTGGTCACACTCACGAGTCGACACCTATCCGACGGCCTCCACGCATGAAATGCGAGCCCGGGTAGGACTCTGGCCTTATGGTCAGTTTCCCCTAGGAATCAAACTTCTGGCGCTCCTGGACGGTCTGCGCACCGTGCGGCATAAGCCAATCGACTGTGCACTCTGACTAACAACTTGGGTTGTCGACTACAACGGGCGAACCCGTCACCCCAGGCTGGTATAACGATCTTACACCGCATGGTGAGACACAGTCTAGATTTCCTCAGTAAATAAGCCCAAATTGAAAAAAAGTTGTATGTTATTTTAAGCTGCATTTTAGTTTTCCTATAAAACCCGATATTCAAATAACCAAATTTCTCAAAAATAAATATATCGAAAAAAAAAATTTTTTTTCCGTATTTTTTTGTTGTTTCATATCGATAGAAATCCAAGCCTTCTCTACAAACATTGAAAAATCTCGGTTTTTGCCGCCAAGATATAAACTATGAAAACGTGGTTGCATTTGTAAACGACGTGTAAATATCAAAATACATCTAATTCCTTGAGTATATACCTCCTATATTGAATAATAACGATTTTATAAGCGAAATAAACCAATATTATTACTACATTCGCCTGATATCATTCGTTTCGAAAATATTTTCGCTGCGACGCCATCGAGAATGCGATACGTCACTTCACAAATTTACTAAAAACTAAGTGAAAAAAAGGAAATGGCCTGCTCCAATCGGTAATTATCATTCCTACACAATTTTAGAATGCATATAACTCACTTTTACGGGTAAAATCCAACTAAAAACACTTAAAATCACAATAATTGTTGCGCGCCGCGTAGCACTCGTTCGGCGCTTTGTGTCGCTGTCAACAGTGGAAAGTTCCACGACGTTTGGAGTGTTGCAATATCTCATACAGCTTTTATCGCATGATACTATCGTAGAATTTAATAGTAACGAATCTTTGGCTATTTTCTGGCATCATACGATAAAATAAAGAAGCCCGTTCTATTTTTAAATGGATTTTTTCGCAAACGGCCCCCATCGCGTCCCCAAATGGACGCCCTTCATTTCAGTGTATTAAAACTTGCATCCCCAAAAGGACGCCTTTCATTTGAAGGGTTAAGGGAATTAATAATAACTCTAAGTTTATACATTCTTTCAATTTTATTATGTTTTTTTCTTTACTTAGTTTTTATATAGGCTTATACATATATTTCAAACAATTGAAATATTTGCCTTAGAAAAAGGCCTAGTCAGGTGACATTAAAACATGATCATTGGCAACAGTTTTTGGCATATCATGCTGTCAGTTTTTTGCTAATGGATTTTTGTCTGTGCCATTTTAATTGTACGTTTTGTTCACATAACTATATATTATTGTGAATTATAAATTTAATTAAATTTGAATTACATTAAATTAAATTATTATTTATGAACTGCAGTTGCTCTGGTTAAGATTAGTCGCAACAGCAAGTCACTTTCTTGATGTTTACACAAAAAACTCAACTCTAAGTATCATATACCTACATATAATTTTATAGACTCAGATACATTTTATAGATTCTCCTTCGGGACTTCTCTTAAAACCTTCGTTTACCAAAATCCATGTGCATATAGGACAGAACGACATTCGTACAAAAGCAGGCTTATTTCATTGCACCCCGAATGTTTAACAAACTTGACGATTAAAAAAAAAATATTAGTAAATATTGATTATTTCCTAAATTAAAATTATAATTAATACATGGTTATTGGAGTTTGGGCTTTCTGGAATGGAAATAGAACATACAATTATAGTTTAATCTGTTTAAACTATTACATTTATAAAATATGTCAATATATCTAATTTTATTACTATTACACTAGCCACCAAAATTTAACTTTTTTCTGTAACATTGATGAAAACAGTTCATCTTTATTACTTAAATGGTACTGAACACGGAAATGATAATGAAAAATGCAAGTTTAGCTCTTGTATTTTAGTTATTGAAGCTTTTTAGAATTGCCCTTGTAAAAAGTCTGCATCCAGCAATAATCCGCTAACATTGATTCACTCTACTTTTCCTGCTACTTTTGTTCCATGTCAGAAATTTCTTGGTGAACGCGTCTGCTATATTCGTTGCTAACATCGCTACAGTTTTCGGGGAAGAAGTTTAAATGTGAATATAAGAGATGTGACTTTAAAAGATATAATACACCCCAGTTTATCGTAGTACTGCAGATGATTATCCACAAGATCCATATAGTTTTCTGACTTATGATCTCCGAGAAAGATGTTTTGGACACTTCAAGAAACTACAGCTTATTAAGAATTTTTATGGTCGTTTTCGTGATCAGCGTGGTTATAGAACAACTGACTTTGTTCTTGTTGCATTTTTACTGTTGGCTAGTGTTATTAATGTTAAATCTATATTTTATCTGGTAGAACATTTATAGTTTTTTTTTAAATCCATACATTATATTATTTAATTACTAATCTTTACTAATTAACCTGCTTTTTAATATGTCAGCTCGCAATCTATAATACATAAGTCGTAGATCGCATATCTAGGTACAGGCGTAAGCCTAGTTAGATCTGTGACGTCCCTCGGGTTGCGTGAGATTCAGATGAATCAAATTGTCGCTTTAATTTAATTTAAAAGTCATTATGTTTTACTTGTAAAATCTTATTTGAAATATAAGATATGAAATACGAAATAAATAAATTAGAAGATCTGAAGGTGATCATTTAAAAAATAGGCAATAGCCTAATTAAAACTACAATATATGACATAAGAGATTTGAATAATGCCTAATCCATATTTAAAGATGATGGTAATACTATAAAATTATATAAAAATACAATAACCTGATTTAATTTTTATTTATATTTACATTTACATTTTCGTCGTGTCCAATTGACGGCTTTAAGACCGCTCTTGGACGTGTCAAAATAATTGGGTTAGGTAGTAAGTCTCGTTACTACTCTTTACTGAACATACACAGGTAGTCAAGAATTAACTACTAGATTGTCAAACTATAAATATAAATAATCAAAATAGAAGCCTAATATTTCAAGTAGTTAGTAATTCGTAAAGATACGTAGTAAAATTATTCATCGTAATATTCAAATTGTCAGTAAAATGTTAAATAATCAAATTTAATTTACGTTATGAATTTTAAACTAAAAGTACAGATATAAGACCATATAAAATAATCAGACAATAAGGCTCTACTTTTTAAGTAATTTAAATGGGCACAAAATTTGAAAAATCATGGCCCTCAAATTCGGCCAGATTATAGAAAGGGTGGCCTATCAGCATGTCCTTGATGTTTTTTTGAAATTTATGTCCTCCAGCTGTTTAAATTTTGTAGGGAGTAGATTATACAATTTAATGCTAAGGTACAAGTATCTTTTCTGTATATTGAGCTATTTCTGTATATTGATTACAGCGTTGACATTTAATTTAAACTTGTACATTTTTAATATTCTATTATCTATTTCTATGACGATCACATCAGTGCTATGGTCATTATAACTTTATACATTGTCTTCATTTTTTAAATTACTTAATAAAAATAGTTAGTTACAAAACGAATTTAAGTCAGTTATAAATGACTTTAAAATTATAAGAGATTTTTACAACTTCCGGGTAGCAGATACATCATCTCCTGATACATATACAACTGTTGGTTTTCATCGTGTTTTAAATTACCTGTGTATTAAAAGGAATAAGGTTATAAACTCTATTGAAGTATTTTAGTAAGAGTATTAATAATCTATTACCTACCATAACAATATGCATATTTTAGCAATTCCTCTAATAAGTCCTATTTCTGTGCATCTAAGAGTATGTGACAAATTTATTTATTTATATATTTTATTATCAATCGTGTTAGTTGTACATTTTCGACATGCATGTTAAACTAGAGGCTAACCATAATTACTGTTTAGAAAATTTAAAGCCTAAATCTTTCGTTCCGCTCTATATACAATGGTACTTCATTTAATTAAAAATACTAATCAGGCATCACTCGAACCCATCCAGCCGAGCACGAACACGAAATATAATTTATGCGGAAATTAAAACAAAATAAATTAGAAATATATTTAGCGATGAAAAAATAATTTGAAATTGCGACCTTATAGATTTTTGGTTGCATATATTAATTGTTATGTACTTATAGAGAGGTTTTGATTTGTGGGATATAGTATTTTTTGTGAAATAATTCATTAATGATAAGCAGTAATATTTACAAAATGGTAGGATATATATTTTTTACTCCAAATTTTTAAAAATAATTAGCATATTTTGTAATATATCGTAATCAAATCAAAATTAGGCAATATCTCAAAATTAAAATAAAATTATAATAAATATTAAAAAATATACATACCTATTAAAAAATAATGACTTTCGTAAGAAGGAAAACAACAGTATATTTTAAATATCAGATGGTGGCGAATTCCACGAACAGTTACCATATTTTTTTACATAATAGAAAAGGATTATACATCGCTCAAAGGACTGGGTACTTATAGATATATAAATCGCGAATAAAAACGAAAATATTTAACAACAGTTAAATGTAGTAAAGGAGAAATGCTTTGATAACTACAAAATGTCTATTATTTACAAACGCAAAGAAGGTATGAGGTATCACAGAAAAAATCTGATTATTAAGTTAATTTTGAGTATTTTGGTCATTCTAAGATCTTTCTGCAATTATTTTAGTGATAAAAACGCAATCATTGGCATGATCTACTGTACGCTGCTGCTAGTAAATATATTTATTTATTTATTTATATTTATGTAGGTACATAGGATTAGGTATACAGTTCATTCATAGGTCATGTAATCTGATAATAATTATATAAATTATTTAATAATTAATATAGGGAGGTTTAACACATCTTACATGACCTTTACTGCCAGTGGCGGCGCTAGACCATACTTGGACGTCGGCGAAATTAGGTTCGCGAGGCCTTTTTTATTTCCCAGTCAAAAAGATAACGTTAGATTACATGAGCCGAATTATAGTGAAACTAATGTATGAGTTATATATTAAAAATAGTTTGAAAATAAACTACATTAGTTTTAATGTAACAAAGTTGTGAATAAATTTATTTTAAAACTAACGGCGTCAGATTTTCCATTTTGAAGTTCTGATGTCCAAAATTATAATTATTGTACATGATCAGAGTGACCGGCGGCAAAGAAGCGAAAAATCCCGTGCGTTAGTCTCGCCAGACAAGAGGGAGCGCCCGCTCGACCGTCGGTTTGTGTTTGAGCTTGTTTTTTTCGCCTGCT
Source organism: Micropterix aruncella (assembly GCA_944548615.1). Lineage (NCBI taxonomy): Eukaryota > Metazoa > Arthropoda > Insecta > Lepidoptera > Micropterigidae > Micropterix > Micropterix aruncella. The sequence goes on from OX155971.1 coordinate 44,802, forward strand.
CGCAATTTTTCTATCAGAACCCCCCTCCCCACTCCATTTCCTTACGTTCCCCCCTTCCCCCCTTCGCCCATTCCGTCCTCCACCCATTCTACTCCTTCGGGATGCATTTTCGTCTATCCCGGTCTGGCAGTAGTGCGTCTCTTTCGCTATAAAGGTCAAAGCGGAGGAAAACTTACGTAAGTGCTCAAGTATAAGATTACACTTCAAGGTGGAAGTGTTTTGCACAGAGGTCGCCACTGTGTAAGCCCGAAAATATCATTTTGTAACATCACAATTGCTGAAATATTACGATTTACGACATTTGGATTTGGTTATTCGGTGTGTTTACTGAATTAAGGAAACGATATGAACGATAATTGCTGTTTAAATATTTATACAATTTGAGAGAGTTTAACTCTAATTATAATTATACCACACTGTGCGTATTTGTTTACTTTTTCTTTTATCATTTTGAACTGAAGTGTTTGTAGAACCATATATGAATAGTATTATAATGACTAATTAGTTAATGGTATATATATATATATATATATATATATATATATATATATATATATATATATATATATATATATATATATATATATATATATATATATATATATATATATATATATATATATATATATATATATATATATATATATATATATATATATATATATATATATATATATATATATATATATATATATATATATATATATATATATATATATATATATATATATATATATATATATATATATCTATATATATTTTGATTTGTGAATTCATTTTTAGATTCTAGATAATTTTGTAATTTGGTATCTCTAAAACTTTATTTTATTATTTGGAATGATTATTATATTAACATTTTGATTATATTGATGATTTTCATTATAGATTTAATATTTATCTTTTTATTTTACTAACTTATTCAGTAATTATTTTTAAAAAAAAGGAAATAAAAATACGGAATTTTTATGAATGAACTTTATTTACTGAATATATGTATATCCATCATAAAAGCCATTTCAGGCCCAAAATGGGATTGAAAGTTAATAAGTGCATAGTGTGGATTTAGAAATAAAGGAAATTCATTAATAAAAACATTTTTATTCATTATAATTAAAAAATATGCCTTATTATTGCAAAGAACTAAATAAAAATATAAATAAATTAGAAAAAAATCATTAAAATTGTCCTTTGGTTTAGTAAATTCTAAAACTAGCGTTCAAAACACACAACCTCACTGCTCAAAACACCGGGCAGTACTAACATCGCGTGATGTCACCCGATTTGCAGAGATTGGGAGATAGTGGGGGAGTGGTACCTCGTGTGAATCATCGTAACTGTCTTTTGTCTCGCTTCCACATGCCATGTTTCCTATTTATTTTCGCCTGAAACATTCGGGAGTGATCTTTTCTGCAGTTAAAGCTTGCCCGAGTTTTCTCGGAGGTGGGAATTTTCGGACATAAAAGCCGCCCGAGTATACTTGGACGTACTCCTTAAGTGGTAATTAATATAACTGCAATTTTCTTTTTAGATTAATTTTATTTACTTCAAAGTAATTCTATCAGAGTTATGATTCTTTCATTCATAAATTTCGTTATGCATTTTGTATTGATTCCTTTTTTAAAATAGGATATACTAATAGAATGATTGTAAAAATATACATTTGTAATTTTTACGCCCGGAGAAGGGTTTTCGAAATAAAAAATACATACTTTACTTACTTATTACTTACTTAATAATGTTTTGGTGTTTCCGAAGCGTGCATTGCAAGATATTTATACTTTTTTACGAATTCTTTAAGTTTAAACACTTTAGTGTTTTTGGTTGGGAAATAAAGACAATTACCTATTTACCTTGACAATTACCTTGATAATTGATATCGAACAAATAATTATTGTTGATATTATAATTTCAATAGTGGTACATATACACATCTCAAAGTATAACTACCTATTTGAAATAAATCTAAAATAATATTTACTTATTTTGATAAAGCGAAGATCATTGTCATTTTCTAGGGTCATTGAATTTCAGTCGGTGTGCATATGTATATTTGTTTCCCTGGTCATTCAATGGTAGTAAAATAATGTCGCTAATTAGTAGATACATATCCATGTCATACGCTCGAGTGCTCAATAAAGACACTAAACACATACTAATGCGATGAAATTTCCAGGCGTTTTATGCATCTATGAACTGCTGTGTGTATTTTTAAAAATATGTTTGTGTTTCTTGATTTCGTATGTAAAAAATTAAGCGAACCTTGGCCTAGTTTACGATTGGTACGGATGTTTATGTACACATTTTCGTATACATTTTCTTAAAAAGTTTACGTATACATTTTCTCAAAAAGTTGCTCGTAAATCATGATTTTTTTCATAGGTTCAGTACGAAACCGTTGATTTATATACAAAGAAAATATTGTGATTATATCACAATTTGTTTGTTTTGTCTGTCACAGTTTTGCCATTCGTACCTGTTATTTTAGTAAGCAAAATCGGTGTTTTATTGTAATTATTTCTAAAATAAAATAAATAAATAAATAAAATATGTGTGAGTGTAAAGTGGGTTAGTGTGTATCTTGTTACTGCATTCGATCGAGAGCGTTGAAATGCGATTCCGTTAATTTTATCCTTGCAGAAAATGATGACCCAGACAAGAATCGAACTCGGAACCTTACAATGTAAGATCAGGCGCCGACCTCTATATGAATTATATCTTGACTATTTTTATTTGCAATATAAATACTAAGACATTTTATTTTACTTTTTGACAATCGTCATATTTTTTCTGTTTTTTTGACATTACATTTATTAATTTTCAACAAAATAAAAATCATTTTTATTGGTATTTTAAATAATTAATTATGTTCATTATAACTTTCTTTTTTTTTCCTCATTACATTATTTATGATATTCAATGTAATAGAATCACTACTTATTGAGTTAATTTCTACATATCTTCTTTATATCTTACGTTCTACATATCTTACTCTGTGTTTTTTTATCTGGTTAACTAAATGGTGAGACTCGATTTAATTCTACAATAATACCTTATTTATTCTTACTATTAAGTAATACATACTACTAGTAACCTTTTCTGTTTTGATTATTAATAAAAGAATTTGATCATTAATGAAGAATTCAATCATATCACGGCCAAATGTAAATGTAATATAACTATGTCTATACAACTATGTATTAGTTTTAAGGACAATAAATTATTTGATTTGATTTGAGTTGATTAGACGCCACCGTTAGTGAAATGTGTTTTTGTAAGCATACGAGTTTTTTAATGATATGCTTCAGGCGTTTTAGTTGTTAAGTTGACTTTTGAAACGGTATTATTTCCAAATTATGTTGGAATTTAATTAGTGGATCATTTAACATTTCTTTTTTCATATTTTTTCTTTTGTTTTTTTTTTTTAATTTATTATTTTCTTTTTTTTTATTTTTTATTTTTTTTTATTATTTTATGTCTTTTAATTTGACACTATTTATATTTCTACTAAGGTTTTCCATTTTGAAATTTATCTAATATATATTTTTTTCTGACGATTTCACCAGATTAGGTATCTTTGTTGTAGATATCTAGTCTTTTTTGGAAAATAAATGATGATTATGATTATGATTATGATTAAATAAGCAAATGTTGTCTGTTTTCTTCTGTTTCGCTTGCTCGCTTGACAGCTTACGATGAACAAATATAAAATACAATATAAATCACAAAAAAACTCAAGATTATCAAAACCAACAGAATGATAATAATGCGTGAACTTAATACATACTACTCGTATACTTAATAAAAATACAAAGGTCAAAACCGACCACGCTTATTACTAATATATACCATTAAAAATTAAAAAAATACAATACTTCAACATGAGCGATGAAAAGATGAAAACATGAAATCACCATAAGGGGCCGTCCACATATGACGTAATCACGGTTTTGGGATTTTGAACCCCCTCCCCTCCCACATGTCAACAGACATAATCAGCGGCCTAACCACCCCCACAAGATTACGTAATCAATCGAATTTGCGGAAAATGTGAAGAATCGTGGAAGTGGAAAAAAACATTTGAGAATGCTTTTAGAAATATAGGTACTTTATTAATTCAAAGTACTTATTTTACAGATCCTAATCTTCGTTATTTCCGTGTAATCTGCGGTATTTCCGTGCAGGTTGAGACCAAAAAAAATGCAATGCGGTGACCAAAGTTGATTACTTAATCGGGACGGGCACCCCTCCCCCCCACCGAGTAATCAAGAGTAAGCCTCAGCTCCACCACCCCCCCCCAGCCTCCTCGGTGATTACGTAATATGTGGACGGCCCCTAACTGCATAGGGTAGACTAGGTACGGTTGTGACAGTCGTTATATTAGCGAAACTGTAAGGAAGAATGCAAAGGGGGTGAGGACCGGCATGCTCGTCTGCACCTGATTCACAGTATTGCAGTATTCACGTCAGTTATCGCGCGCTATTAACGCTAGCAGCGGCCTACATTACTTTTTAACAGTCAAAATTAAGTATTTTATTCGATTTCTTTTAATAATTGATTGTTATATGATATCCGAGCATCGCCGGGTAACATTCATTAGCGGATATCAACCTCCTTAAGAACTACGCCAACCACCGTATCTATATCCACTCGGATAGCAAGGCAGCTTTTATGGCACTAGCCTCGAATACCAATAATTCAAAGCTAGTGCAAAACTGCGTATCACTACTGAATTCCCTGGGCGAAAAGAACAGGGTAGTTCCAAGATAGGTTCCCTGCCATGCAGGAATCGAGGGAAATGAAAAAGCCGTCGGACTTGCTAAGATCCATCCGAGTTTATCTCCTTAACCCCTTGAGTATGATACGACCAAATCTGGTTCTGAAACAATTATCCGTTGAGTATGATACGACCAGATCTGGTTCCGCGTTTTTTTCACTTCTTTGACGTTCTCATATTTATTCATAATTATCTAATTGTTTTACAAAATGATATTTCAATATTCTATATTAGAAATTTCAATGCAATCATTGTGCAGTTGTTCTTTTTATGATTGGTGTAGTAGTTTCGTAGTTATAGTACTTTATGGTCGATGTCGCCGAAAATCCTGCAAAAGAGACAGATGCATCCATGAAAATAGCCATTTACTCCAAGGGTTAAAATTAACATGTAGGTATGCTCAAAACGACTTTTTAAAATATTGTGAAAGTATATAGCATCGTATCTAACCATTTAATACACATATATTGTCAATTGTTTTGTTGTAAACTGTTATGATTTAGTCTTTGTTTTTGTTAATTGGTAAGTTTAAAGTTATATATTGTATATCATCTCTTGGCTAAATTGAGTAACTAGTTTAAGATTAATTTAATGACATTCCTACACAATTGTTATGGTTGTATTGGAAATAAATACATTTTTTATTTATTAATTTATTATTATAAGACAGGGGCAAAGGGAACGTTAGACGGCCTGAACCTTGCTGTGGCGTACCAAAAAGCCTTGCAAACTTAATGCTCAAACAAATATGTTTAGAACAATCCGTCAACCGCTGGATCAACACGCTAGGGTTGAATGAATCCAAAGCGCTAATTAAGGCTTACGACTTTAAGACGGCCCGTGAGGCCGTCCTAATAGGAACAATCTACGCATAATAAGAACAATCTGCGCATACTGGTGAGGGCACTCACGGGGCATTGTGGCCTTAACAAACACATGTACAACCTCAAGCTCCGAGACACAAAACTGTGCAGGTTCTGCCAAGGGACAGAGGAACTCCTCTGCACCTCATATGCGAGTGTGGCCCGCTGATGCTTAAAAGATACATCCACTTGGGTGGTCATTACCTCCAACCTGAGGAGGTAAAACAGTCTGGCACCAAAAGCCTGTTGCGGTTCTTAAATGACACGAGGCTTAGCGCAGAACTATCGTAGGCACAATAGATCAGCGATGGTCGCAGTGTTACAAGGCTCATTAAGATCTTAAAAAAGCTCGAAACAACCAATAAAAAAATAAAAAACATTCACTATACGTTATGAGTTTGGTGGTGTGTGTGGTCAAATTCAATAATAATATGGCAAATCTTCTATGTAAATGTATGCGCTCGATCTTAGCCTTGCCATCCGTGTCCATTTTAGAAATCTATTCGTATAAAATGATATAAACGAGTAAATTGCAGCGCCAGCGGGTGAGAGTGTGTGCGCGGAGCACAGTGCTTCATTACGTATAAATTAGACGATAAAAAATAAATCAAGCACCTATCGAATTTCGGATTAGATAACTGTATGTACATTATAAATGAGATAAAAACGAATTTACTGCGTGAATTTTGTAGCAACCGACGTTTCGGCGATATTAGACTGGATAAGGCGATTGCAACATCGCCGAAGCGTCGGGTCAAGTCGGGTGCTACAAAATTTACGCGTTTAATTCGTCTTTATCCTATTTATAAATGTTGGTTACTATTGTTTAATGTTATGTGACATTTTATTTCACTTTATTTTACTTAAAACAATTATTTATTTTCTGTATTCTATTTGTAATATTTCCTGTTTGGATTATTAGTTATAATTTGTAATGTTGACGGTAACATGTATTTGTTTTCTTTCTTTTTCAAATCGCCGTATATATGTGCATATAAATCTAGAGAGCTCGCTGCCCTGAAACAAGTCCTGGCACTTAGTTAGGCAGCAGCAGTATATACATGCTGATGCTCATATCGGCCGTGTTCATTTTTAATTTTTATTTTAATAATTATTATTACTTGTTTATTGATATGAATATTAGCGATGCATGTGCATTGTAAATGCACATGCATCGCACGTAATTAAATTAAACAAATATATAAATACATATAGTCTTCGATTTCATAATATATGTATTATTTTCTCAGAGATCTAACTTATCGATTTAACAACTAAATATATATTTAAAAACACGACTACCGTTACAGAAAGTAAACTATTGTATTTAAAATTATTTGTGGTTATGTATTATCCATATATGTAGATAGATGTATATTTATAAAATCGAAGACTATCGCGGTTGTTTGACATTATAAATAGGATAGAAAACGAATTTACCGCGTGAAATTTGTAGGACCCGACGTTTCGGTGACGTTGCAGCCGCCGTTGTCTAGGGTAGACTAAAGAGCTGTCAGTCCGTTGTTTTGCGGGTAGGCCGCAAACCGCTGCCGCCACTGCGTAGGTTATAACGGTGGTGGGGGGCCGGGCTCGGAGCGCGGGAATTTTTAAAATCCGTCTTGCACACAACACTCACTGTATCCTGTTTTACGTCTTTGCGTTCGGCGTTCGGCGGCGGGAACATTTTAAGAAGAGGGTTCCACGTAGAAGAGAGTTTGTAGCCGTCATCTCTATTGAAGTTCGGAGTTCTTCTTATTTCAATGGCTTCCCGGATCATGCGAGGAAAGTAGAATTGTTCCTTGGATAGAACAATGGGGATTTTGAAACTGCATCCAGTGGTTACTTCCGCTATCCAATATATGTTCGCAGATCGCCGATTTTTCTCGCTGAACGTTTTTAACAGCTTTGATGTGTTCTGTCAGTCGGCGATCTGCGAACATATATTGGATAGCGGAAGTAACCACTGGATGCAGTTTCAAAATCCCATTGTTCTATCCAAGGAACAATTCTACTTTCCTCGCATGATCCGGGAAGCCATTGAAATAAGAAGAACTCCGAACTT